>CAUYPO010063827.1:0-13675 GCA_963574435.1 Cheirogaleus major | reverse complement strand
TCTGTGAAAAATGATGATGGTATTTTAATAGGGATTGCATTGACTCTGTAGGTCACTTTGGGTAGTATAGACATTTTAACAATGTTGATTCTGCCAACCCATGAGCATGGTATATTCTTCCACCTGTTTACATCCTCTGCTCTTTCCTTCTTCAATGTTTCATAGTTCTCCCTGTAGAGGTCTTTTACCTCCTTAGTTAAATATATTCCCAGGTACTTTATTTTCTTTGTTGCTTGTTTTAAAGGGGGCAAACATTCAAACCATAGCATTCCACCACTGTTCTCCCCAAAATTGTCTTTCTCACATACAAAATAAGTCATTGCAGCTCAACAATCCCAAAATCCTTAATTCCTTACAGCATCAACCCAAAAGTCCAAAATCCAGAGCCTCCTCTAAATCAGCTGTGGGTGAGACTCGAGGCACAATTCATTCTCAGGCAAATTTCCCTACAGCTGTGAACCTATGAAATCAAATATGTTAATTGCTTCCAAATTACACCAGTGGGATAGGCATAGGATAGACATTTCCATTTCAAAGAGAGGAATAGGAAAGAAGAAAGCAGTAACAGTTCTCAAGCAAGTGCAAAACCCAACAGGTGAAGGATACTAAATCTTAAAGACTGGTAAGAATTATTGACTCCATGCCCAAACTTCCAGACACACTTGGGGATGGGGATTGGGCCCTCAGGCCTCAGGCATCCCTGCCTCTATGGTTTTACTGGGCTTAGCCCATGCAGCAACTCTCACCAGTTGGAGTCTTGTGCTTGCATCTCTTCCAGGCTGGTATTGCATACTTGTAGCTCTATAGTTATGGGGTCTTGGGAGTGGTTTTGCCCTATGGCTCCAGTAGGCATTACCCTAGTGGAGGTTGTCTGTGGTGAGTTTCCCCATCCCCGTGTGGCAAATGTCTGGTGGGCCCCCAAGTTTATCCATGACATTCTTTGAAATCTAGGTGAAGGAAAATATGCCCCCACAATTCTTGCATTCTATGTACCTGTAGAATTAGCATCACATGTATGCCACCAAGGTTTACAGTTTATACCTTCCAGAAAGGCTGTTTGAACCACTTGTGAGCCTCCTTGAAGTGTGGCAGGGGCAGCTAAAGAGTGAGCTGCACCAAATTGAGACTTTAGGTGGCCCTGAGCAGTGAGCCCCGAGGTCCTAAGGGTGCCTTTTGACTCTCTTTTGACATATTTCCTTCCCACAGGCCTTGGTACTCTGGGCCCGTGATGGAAGGGGTGACACTGGTAATCTCTGAAGTACCTTTGGGGCCATTCTCCCTTTGTCCTGATGAATAACCTCTGGCTTTGTTCTATCCGTACTAATCTCATCAAATGTTGCTGAGAGTTTCCAAATCTGTATGTTGTTCTTCCCTTTTAATTATAAATCCCATCTTTAAATTATTTTTCTCTTTTTATATTTTACTATATGCAGCTGAAAGAAGCCATGCAGCACCCTGAATACATTGATGTTAAATATTTTTTTTCACCAGGTATCCCAGTTCATCACTCTTAAATTCTGTCTTCCACAGGAATGGACACAATTCAGCCAAGTTCCTTGCTACTATATAACAAGTATGACCTTTGTTCCAGTTCCCAATTCCTTGATCCTTCTTTCCATCAGATAATTCATCAGAATCGCCTTTACATTTCTATTAACATTCTGATCATGACCATTTAAGTAATCTCTAAGAATTTTCAGACTTTCCCTACAGTTATTATCTCCTTCTGAACCTTCACCAGAATTACCTTTAATGTTCTGCATGGCAATGTAGGCTTTACCTGGCATTCACTTTAAAACTATTCCAGCCTGTACCCACTATTCCATTACAAAGCTGCTTCTGCAGTTTCAGGCATTTATATAACAACACCCCAGTTCCTTGGTACCAATTTTCTGGTTTAGTCCATGTGTGCTACTATAATAGAATATCACAGACTGAGTAATTTATAATGAACAAAAAATTATTGGTTCATGGTCTTAGAGACTTGGAAGTTCAATATTGGATGGCAAAATTTGGCAAGGTCCTTCTTGCTGCATCATCCCAAAGTGGAAGACAGAAGGGACAAGAGGGAGCCAAATTTGCCCTTTTATAATGACACCAATCCCACCCATGAAGAGCCTATCCTTGTGGCCTAATAACCTCTTAAAGTTCTCACCTTTTAATACTGTTACAATGGCAATTAAATTCTACATAAGTTTGGGAGGGATCAACATTCAAAATGTTGCCTATGGTGTAAAAATGTATGTCTAACACATACATATCACTAAAAGTGAATTCTACCAAACATTTAAGGAAGAGATTATACTAATTCTCTAGGATATCCTACAGAGGGAATACGTTCTACTTTATTCTATGGGGCCAGTATCATACTAACACCAAAATAAGACAAAGGCATTAGAAGAAGATAAAACTGCAACTAACGCCTGTCATAAACATAGATGCAAAAATTCTCCACAAAATATTCACATGTGAGAACCAACAATGTATAAAAAGAATTAAATGCCTTATATAGGACTTATCTCTGATACACAAGTCTGATTCAACATTTAAAAATCAATATAATTCATCACATCAACAAGCTAAAGAAGAGAAAAGTCACATGATCTTATCAATCGATGCTGAAAAAATATTTCACAAACTCCAACAACCATTCACAATGAAAAAAACAAAACAAGCAAACAAAAAAAAAACACTACAGCTAACATTATACTTAATGGTGACAAACTCGAAGTTTTCTTACTAAAATCAGAAACAAAGCAAAGAATTTCCTTTTCACCAGTGCTTTTCAGCATCATACTGGAAGTCCTAACTGATGCAATAAGACAAGAAAAGGTAATAAATGGTATACAGATTGCTAAGGAGGAAATAAAACAGTTTTGGTACACAAATGACATGATCTTCTATGTAGACTATCTGAATGAATTCACAAAAAATTCCTGGAACTAATGAATGATTATAACAAGGTTGCAGAATACAAGGTTAATATACAAAAGTCAATCTGTTTCTTATGTAACAGTAATTCACAGGTGGAAATTGAACTTAAAATTGCAGTATCATTTATATGAGCTCCCCAAAACTCAAATATTTAAGTATAAATCTAAAAAAATATACAAGTTATACATTAAGAAAACTACAAAATTATGATGACAGAAATCAAAGAATAACCAAAGAAATGGATAAATATTCAATGTTTTTGTATGGGAAGACTCTATAGTGTCAAGATGTCAGCCAGTTCCTCTCAACGTGCTTTATACAGTCATTGCAATCCCAGTCAGAATGTCAGCAGTTTGTCTTATGGATATTGACAAAGCTAGTCTAATATTTATAGAGAAGAGCAAAAGACCTAGAATAGCCAACAAATATTGAAAGAGGAGAACAAAGTGGGAGGACTGATACCATCTAACTGCAAGACTTACTCTAAAGCTACAGTAATCAAGACAGTATTGTAATGGCAAAAGAATAGACAAATAGATCAATGGAACAGAATAGAGTGTCAGTTTAGAAATAGACCCATATTAATTTAGTCAACTGATCTTTGACAAAGGAACAAGGGCAATATAATGTCTAAGAGATAATCTTCTCAACAAATGATGCTTTAATAACTAGATATCCACATGCAAAAGAAATGAATTTAGACAAAGACCTTACTCCCTTTACAAAAATTAACTAAAAATGTATCACAGACCTAAATATAAAATACAAAATTATAAAACTCCTAGAAAGTAACATAGGAAAAAAATCTAGATGACCTAAGGTTTTGTGCTAACTTTTTAGATAGAGTACAATAGGCATTATCCATGAAAGAAAGAATTGATATGCTGGATTTTATTAAAACAAAACAAAGAAAAACCCTGATTTGAAAAAGATATAGGTATGGATAAAGGACTGTTATCCAAAATATACAAACACTTAAAACACAACAATTAGAAACCAGATTACAAAACAGGCTGAAGATCTAAACAAACACATCACCAAAGAAGATATACAGATAATGCGTATATGAAAAAATGCTCCACATCATGTGTCATCAGAGAAATGCAAACAGAAACAACAATGTGGTACCACTACACACCTGTTAGAATGGCCAATATCCAGAACATTAACACCAATTGTAGAAAAGATGTGGAGTAACAGGGACTCTCATTCATTGCTGGAGGGAATGCAAAATGGCACAGGCACTTTTGAAGACAGTTTGGGGGTTTCTCACAAAACTAAACATATTCTTACCCTATAAGCTAGCAGTTGTGCTATGTGGTATTTACCCAAAGGAGTTGGAAAGATATATTCGCACAAACACCTATACATGGATGTGTATAGAAGTTTTATCCATTATTGTCAAATCTTGGAAGCAACCAAGATGCCCTTAAATAGGAAAATGGATACCACTGTAGTGCTTCCAGACAATTGAATATTATTCAACACTAAAAGAAAATAAGCTATCAAGCCATGAAAAGACATGGAGGAAACTTAAATGGATATTACTAAGAGAAAGAAGCCAAATTGAAAAGGCCACACACTGTATAATCCCATCTATGTGACCTAGAATAGGCAAAACTTTGGAGACAGTAAAAAGATCAGTGGTTGCCAGAAATTAGGGAGGAGGGAGGAATGAATATCCTCTGTATGGTACTATTAATATAATAGGAGATACAGGTCATTATACATTTGTCCAAACCCTTAGACTATATTAGGGTTCACTATTGGTGTTGTATAAACTATGGATTTGGGTAACAAGGATATGTCAATGATGTTCACCAATTGTAAAGAACGTAACACCCTGGTGGGGGATTTTAATAATAGGAAAGCTATGTACATGTGAGGGAATAGTAAATATGGGAAATCTCTGTGTTTTCTGCTCAGTTTTGCTGGGAACCTAAAATTGCTAAAAAAAAAAATACAGTTTATTTAAAAACAAATCTTCTTATATTACTAAGACCAGATTAACTAAAAACAAAAACAGCAACTATCCATATTTGAGTACCGGTTATGTGCCAAGTGTTATATTCTGAGCTTTGTGTGCATTTCCCAATTAATCTTTAGAATATTCTGTCAAGTAGTTACTATTTGATATGCCTATTTCATAGAATACACAACTGAAGCTGAGAAAGATTAAGAAAGCTAATGAAGGAGACTAGGTTAGAACATTGAAAAAGGAATATAGGATATTATGACTAAAATTATGTCTAAATTAGACTTAATATTGCAGATTTGGATATGATCCACCAGCCCAAAAGATAGATTGGGTTTATACTTTGGTTTTGAAACATGATCAAATGTACAAAAGAAATGAATGCTTACAAAAATGACAGATGCATTCTTATTTCATTTATAATACTTGACTTTTCTCTTAGGCATAGGCATTTGTTCATTTGAATAGCATTTACAGGCACTTCAGTGCACCAGGTATGAATTGCCATCATGTTTCTCAATGAAGTCTTTATAGCGAATTTGGAAGACCAAAGTGGCATCTATACAATTCAGTTGGCTTACTTTATTGATTATACATGGCACTGATCTAAGATTATTCCAGAAGTTCTGGTATGTGTGCGTGTGTGTGTGTATACATATACACACATACATATATATATATGCACACACACATATATGTACATACATATACACATCATATATATATGCACACACATATATGTACATATATACACACATCATATATATATATATATATTCTATCTAAAAAGATCCATCACTGGAAACTTTGATTTTGGGCTCTCTTCACATTTGCTTTATATAAGCTTGTAGAATATAACCATTGAAAAGAGACAGTATAAAAGATGCTCAAATATTAGAATGATCATTGCCTTAGATGATAATAAGAGCTTTTTATCTTTATATACCAATATTGAGAAATATCTTTAGTAGCTATTAATCAATCTTTTGAAAGAGTTAATTAAACCTTCCAGTTAAAAAGGAAAGATTTATATTCTGCTTTGATATCACCAATGCCTTTTTTTCATATTGTAAATCATTTGCCAAAATTTTTACATAAACCAGTAAAATCAATTTGAGTGTTGTATTACACATCTAGTAAGTATGTCTATTTTAGGCAGAGGATTATTATCAGGCTTAATTACAGAATTGTATTTTTGTAACCTATGCAAAATTACCCTTTACTAGCCAATTTTACAGCAAGGATTATTATGAGTTCCCCCAAAATTTAGACTATATTTTTCATTCTTTGTTTGATATTACCAATGTTTTCCCACTGGATCCATATTGTAATAATCAAATTGGATTATCATACAGTAAAATGAATTTTGCCTGATGTGCTTGAAGAATATCTATTAAGTAAAGCCCAGATACAACTCTTACCAATAAATGTCCTCAACTAACCATTTTCTCACAAGTAATACAAAAAGGTAAATGTTCTTAGGAATTCCCCATCTTCAGATTATGGATGTAACAAGAGGATCCTATGGTAACACCCAACTTTGTGTCCTTATTTTCTGATAGCTTTAGCATGGTACATGGACTCAGATGACTGCAAGCCTAGGCACTGTTCAAGAGCCACACGGTTTTAATGCTAGATGGTTTAGAGAGGGTCTATCCTACTCCTAAACTCTATACTTGAAAAAATCTCCAAAAAGTTAGTTTCCATCCTACTCTTAAATTTTACATTGAGAAAGTGAGAGCCTGCTCCTTCAAAATTAGCTTGTCATTCTTCATTATTAAGGCCACATAACTAATTAACGACAGATAAAAAAATTCAGCCATTATAGGGTAGTCATTTATTAGCTTATTAAATAATTTGCCAATTAAATAGCTAGATGAAGGCAAGATTTTGAGACAATGATGCATGTTTTAACAAGGAAAGTAAATATCTTTATTACATAAATAAAGCTATTATAGATACCATTTCAGGAGAGGGATACAGCCATCCTCCCATGGTAAACTAGCAGAGAGAATTCCAGTGGAAACAATTACCCTAGCCAAATGTCATCCAACCACCTGATCTCATGCCTATGCTTTCCATTGACTATACCTAAGAAGAAGCTTAGTGACAAATGAGTTCACTGAATCAGTCCATAAGGTTGACCTTCCTGGGATGGCCCCCTCCTGGGGCACAGAGCTTGGTGAGGAGGTATATAGTAGAGAAGGGGAAGATGAAAATAGAATATATCCAACACATTAGCATACGAGAACTTCTGTGGTTGTAGGATTGTCTTATTTCTTACACACACACACACACACATATATATAATTTTTTTACATCTTTCCATTTGACCTTTAATATCTAAGACAATACTATACTTTTCTACATACAGGTTTCTTTCCTATTAAGGAATAAATAAACTGAAAGGTATAGGTTTGCAGGGTAGAAACTAATAGAATGCTAAGGAATTGCAATGTATAAAAGGAAAGCAAAAGGACTACTAGCTCTCTTTCCCCCTTCTTCCAATAAAGATCATGGGACCAGACCTTAAACAAAAGATTGCTAAATGAAAATTATAGTTTTGATGACTTTACCATTGATTTGGAAATGGGGTGAGCTAATGGTTAATATTTGGCACATATTCTGAACCATGTGTCAAAACTGGAATGAGTAGGCTGAAAACAGCATCTGCTGCTGCTGATTTGCCTTCCCCCAGAGGCTGGGCAACATTTGAACCTGTGACAAAGAGGCAGCAAGTTTATCACACACGATAAATCCCCAAAGTTCTCTGTTAGCCTTTAGGAAAAGCACCAGCAAAAATTAAAAAGAAAATCATGAGTGATCTATCTGCATAAATTGTTGAAAAGCAAGCACTCAGGTGGTAATGGGCTCCCACCTGGCCGATTAAGAATGGGTGGGAAGTCAGGGAAGGAACAAGATGTGTGATTTCTGAGTTCATATATGAATCCAAGGGAAAACAAAGAAATTATAAGTTTCTATTTTTAAAGTATTAACTTTTGCAATACACTAAAATATTATAGAATATACTTTCATGTGTAACTAAAAACTCTGAAAGGCCAAGATGGTAGGAAAGTGAAAAGGCTGGTTGCTCACAAACAAACCTCTACAGACTTGGGCAAGATTGGAAAATCACCCAGCCTTGGCAGCCTTTCTGCTAATTTTCACCCATTTTCTCAATTTTATGGCACTCCTCAAATAAAATATGCCTTGTCTTCACAATGCCTGACCTCTTTACTTCATTGTTACTTCTCACAAGACCAACATGTCTAAATACTGCTTCCAGCCAAATTAATCGCTTTCCCTCATGTTCTACTAAACTTATACTGTGCCAATTGTTAAGAATTGCTTAAATATCTTTTCAGATGATTATATTGAACAAAGGTCTTCTAAAGGTGCAGTCCCCAAATCCTGGGCCTTGGACTGATACCAGCCCATGGCCTGTTAGGAACTGGGCCACACAGCAGGAGGTGAGTGGCAGGCAAGTGAGTGAGTGAATATTCATCTATATTCACAGCCACATCCCATCACTCACATCACCACCTGAGCTCTGCCTCCTGTCACATCAGTGGCAGGAGTAGATTTTCATAGGAGCATGAGCCCTACTGTAAACTGCACATGTGGGTGTTGTAGGTTGTGAGCACTTTATAAGAATCTAATGCCTGATGATCTGAAGTGGAGCCGAGGCAGTGATGATAGTGCTATGGAGTGGCTGCAAAAACAGATTATCATTAGCAGAGAGGTTTGACTTCACAATAAATATAATAAGCTTGAAAAATCCCAAAACCATCCCTCCAACCCCACTCCCCAGTCCATGTAAAAATTGTCTTCCATGAAACCAGTCCCTGGGTGCTAAAAAGGTTGGGGACCTCTGTTCTAAAGTCTAAAATCATAAGAAATACATTTATAAAAGTTTCGTTCTATTTAATCAGGGAATTATTGACAGTTATGAGGACCTATATTAGGTACATATCAGACTATGCCTCTCTGTGATACTATTTTTGACATTTCCTCTGCTAATCCTCTCTTAAGGCATGTGGTTAATCAACAAGGATGCTGTTCTTGACTTTGGAAATTTTCTTATGTTGTACTTTTGCCATAAAAATGTGATCTGTCATACTCACCCTTCCTTACCCATTAACTATAATTTCTTCTCAAAAATCATGTGATGTGGTTTTGTTCCTCAAGTAGCTAGAAAGAATTAAGGTGATACTAGAGAACCAACAGATCCTCTTAACCTCTCAGCATCTGAAAAAGAAATGAGGATCAAACCTAAGCTACAGATTAAAAGCCAATGGAAATGAAGGCTCCCCATCACAATCTTCAGGTACTGCTGGAAATTAGGAAAGGAAGAGTGAGACGTGAGGAGAAAAGTTTTTAAAGTCCAAAGCACTTAGACAAAACTTCCATTCTAGCTCACTCAGTCATCCAAGAGCAAGGGGTACCCTAAGATTTTTTAGGTATTTATTTATTCATTATAAAATATGATAGGTATCTGGATAAAGGAGGCAATAGACAAAGTTATCTTAAGGAACTTAATTTAAACTCATGATACCAGCCTTGCGTTCAAATCCAAACTCTATCATTTAACATTATGAGAATTTGGGCAACTAATGACCTTTCCAGGATGCAGCCCTTATATTAATAGCTGTATGGAAAATCACATTAGGTGAATGAGAATTATGTTCTAGTGGTAAAGAGCAGAGAATCTGAAGTCAAATCACTTCCACCTCTTGATTTTGAACAAGACAATTTTCCTTTTTTATGGAGGAAAAATCAAGTTTTTCCTCCATAAAATGAAGATTTACTCCATAAAAGGAAGATTATAGCATCAATCTTACAGGGAAGTTATGAATACTAAACGAGTTAATATATGCAAAGAACTTACAATGATGTTTGGCCCGTATTTTAGTGCTACCTAGGTGTTTTCTATCACTTTTTATAAATGAGAACAATTGTCATTAAATATAATCTATACATAATACAAAACAGAAAATAGTGAACTCCATTAGAGATTTATAGATAAATAACTATAGGATTTTATAAAAAGTATTATTTTAGGCTGAAAGATGATGAAAGATTTCAAGGAAGTAGGAGAGTGTCAATAATGCCAAATTCAAAGGTCAAGAAAAGACCTTTGGGTATATAAAAGAATGGGAGCAAAATTACGTACAGACTATGGATAGTTCCTCCATTGGTATATGAGAAGACATCGTAACTGAGATAGGGTTGTAAATATAGGTTAAGGCAGATCATGCAAGAACTTGAATAGCAAGCCACACACTCTAATATGTATTTAGTCAGCAATGGGGATCTCTGAGGGCCTATGGGGAGACCTATCTTGTAGAATAGTTTGTAGAGGGAAGAAACAGGGAATATTAATAGAAACACCAGTTGGGAGATTTCTGCATAGCCCAGGCTAAATGTACAGCAGAGCTTTACTAGGTGAGAAGCAATGGACAATGCAATAAACATATATGTTGAAGTGAATTCCTAAATATGACAGTTTGAGTAAGTGCTGGATTGAATTTTTTTAATGGATACTGCAAAATCACAATTGATCTTCCCTTTTGCCTTCCTTTCTCCACTACCACTTTTGTAAAAGATATATACAGCTTCTACCTGAGGGATTTGAAAACTCAGATACCTACATGAAACAAGTTGGTAACCTAGATAAATAATGAGTGCTTGCCAGAACGAGGCTATGGAACCCAGGATTTCATGACCTGTCGTAGGGGTATGTTGGCTCTGGTGCTCCAGGCAACTATTGCTATGCAGAAAAGTAGCCCAGACCTGCCAGTTATTCTGATTTTTCTAAGAGAACTGGGAAATATGGATCTTTAAAAATATGAAAACTACCAATTTTTACATGTTGGCAACTAATTTGAAAATTTTAAAAAGCCTCTCTAGGCCAAACAAAACATGTCTGTAGGCCAAATGTAGCATGTGGGTCACCAGTTTGCGAAATCTGTCTAACTCTTGTTATCTGGCAAGGTAATGGAGCATTCTGGTTAGTCAACATTCTGACTGAGTTTCCACATATGTTATATAAGTCTTCTCAGCCTTCCAAGAATAGGAATATATCAGCTACACCGAACATGAAAGTTCTACTTAACATTTACCAAACTTTCCCCTCTTGATTCAAACATTTATTCACTCAACAAATATTTATTATTTGGCTATATTTTATACACAATGATAATCATTTGGGAATGTATAAATATGAATGAGATAGCCCTGACCGCAAGTAGTTCACAACTTGGTAATGGTATAAACCCAAAGCACAGTTACTGTCAGTACGAATCAGTTTGACAAATAGGAACTATTTAGTATCTCAAGAGCATCAGTGGTCGATATATAGAAAATATGGAGAATGGCATAGCATTTTCTAACTGACAGATATTCTAGAAGTTTTATTCTAGAACTTTAACTTTCAATACTTGTCAATTTCTCAGAAAGAACATGTCCGACTCTCAAGCTAGATTCTGTGCTATGTCCTATCTTTCCTGAAATGCCTTTTCTCAAGACACTTCTTTCAAAAACTATGAAATAGGATTAGTCTTCCAATGATAAATAATCCCATTCTAAGATTTCTGGGCTTGTGAATTAAACTTCATAGAGGGCAACTAGGAAGAAGAATCACTTTGGATGGTTTATAGGGAATACTCTATCCCATTTCATTCACATCAACAACTTCTCTTCTAAAGCAAGTCTTCATTCCTACCCTGAAGAACAAGGTACGTAATGTGTTCCCATACTCTGGTCAATACTGCTCAGCAAGTTGAGAGAAACTACTAAGGGAGTAACTATTAAAATGAATACATTAACATTCTACCTTTCTTCCTTAGCATACAATTTCTTTGGCTATATAACTATTTTCTTGGGGCAGGGAAATATAAAATTAATGCCTTAAATGCCACTTCAAATATTAAAATCAGGGGAAGTCAAGGCATACATTTTCATATTCAATTTTGGACAAATATTTAAGGGAAAATATATAACTCTTTCCCTCTTATTGCAAAATCAGTCAATCTCACACAAGTTTTCTCCTCCAACTCCCATTATTTTGTGTCACTGAATGATTGCTCCAGAAGTTCAACTTTTAAAAAGAAATCATTATTTCATTTTTATAGTTGATAACATCCAAAGACATGGGGAGGGCTATTATGAGGGAATCTACAAGTCAAGAAAATAATACCTAAAAGTCTAAAGCCCTTGATTCAAATTTATATGAAATAACTATTTTTGTTCTGTGGTACAGTAGTGTATATAACATCATATGTTCCAAGTTGCGTAGAGAACAGGAACTGAATGATGCAAGATTAATTACTACACTATTGTCATCTCTAGCTAATAACAACATAGAGATTAACCCTGCTGTTAAAGCCTCTCTGGATGTATTTGTTTGCCTTTGGCATAAATTAGGGAGGAATACAAGTAGCAAAAATAACACAAAATAAAGTTTGTGCCTTGGGAGGAACAGAATTTGTTATTACTTTGTCACTGCAGGCAACAGGGTGTGAAACCAGTAAGAAATCAAGCCAGTTTTTGACGTCAGTTATTCCTAATTTGGAGCAATTGAGTGCATCTTTGACTTACGTGCAAGGGCTGATCATTGATTAAGCTGCAGGGGTGTTTCCTACAGTGTTCCTTTGGCCTTATTACTGTGAATAGCAATGCGTTGTCAGGTTGCTTTCTGCTTTGTGCTTTTGTTTTGTTATTTTCCTTCTCCAAAAGACCCTAAATTAAAATATTCCTGACGTTGATTACAACAAAACTTAGTAATTGGATAAGTATTAAGCACATTTTGTCCCTTGATTTTGATCTTCAGCTTTGATGTCACATTTTGGAAATTCATATAAACAGAAAACCTTTTTAAACTCATGCATTCAAATTGGGATAAAGTAACTCTTTTGATAAGCGAAATCAATTTCTCAATTATTATATTCATAATTAGACTGTTTCAATTTAAATGAAATACTGCTTGAAAGAAAACAAAGCTGATAAAAATCTTTTTTTCAGGGTGTAGAGAAGTTAGAGGCTATTTTAATAGTTGACGAAAATTAACAACTCTTATAGACATTGGGCTAGGCAAAGAATTTATGAAGAAGACCCCAAAGGCAATCACAGCAACAACAAAATAAATAAATGAGACCTGATCAAATTAAAAAGCTTCTGCACAGCCAAGGAAACTATCATGAGAGCAAACGGACAACCTACCGAATGGGAGAAAATATTCGCATGTTACACATCCGATAAAGGGCTGATAACTAGAATCTATATAGAACTCAGGAAAATCAGCAAGAAAAAATCAAACAACCCTATCAAAAAGTGGGCAAAGGACATGAACACAAAGTGTTCAAAAGAAGATGAACTAATGGCTTACAAACATATGAAAAAATGCTCAACATCTTTAATCATCAGGGAAATGCAAATCAAAACCACAATGAGATACCACTTATCTCCAGTGAGAATGGCCTTTCAGAAAGTCCCAAAACAATAAATATTGGCATGGATGCTGAGAGATGGAAACACTCCTACACTGCTAGTGGGACTGCAAACTAATACAACCTCTGTGGAAAGCAAAATGGATATACCTCAAAAAGATACAAGTGGAACTACCATTTGATCCAGCAATCCCATTATTGGGCATCTACCCAAAAGAACAAAAGTCACTCTATGAAAAAGACACCTGCACTCGAATGTTTATAGCAGCACAATTCACAATTGCAAAGATGTGGAAACAACCCAAGTGCCCATCAATAC
>CAUYPO010063826.1:0-81671 GCA_963574435.1 Cheirogaleus major | reverse complement strand
AGTACAGTGGCACAATCATAGCTCACTGTAGCCTCAAACTCCTGGGTTCCAGCGATTCTCCTGCCTCAGTCTCCTGAGTAGGATGACAGGTGCATGCCACCACACCTGGCTAATTTTTTAAATTTTCTATAGAGATGGAGTCTCATTATGTTGCCCAGGTGGATCTCAAACTCCTGACCTCAAGTGATCCTCCCTCCTCAGACTCCCAAAGTGCTGGAATTACAGGTGTCAGCCACTGCGCCTGGCCCCTGACTCCATTTTAGAGGTCCTGAGACAAATAGGTGATGTGAGTGCCCATGCCTTTGAGCTGAAGTGTCAGCAAGCAAGCTGGGCTAGAGTGGGTTGTGTACAGTTTTGCCTTCTGTTCACATTTCAATAAATTCATGTCTTATGATTTTTTTTTCCTCCTTGAATTCTACTTCCTCTTTGTTCTTTCTCTGTTCTTCTATTTTGTGTCTTCCCCATGATTTTGTTAATGATTCTCCCTTTGGAAAAAAAAATATTTTAGGTCCCTTTTTCGGGTTCTTTCTTGACAGAGTTTGGTTTCCTGTGTTCTCACTCTTTCACTCACTGACTCAGAGTAGAGGCTGCTTTACTGGAACTTGGGAGAAGCCAGAGGTTTGCTTTCAGTCTTAGTTCTTCCCAGCATAAAGCTCTTATTTCAAGGCGGAAGATCCAGATAAGCCAAGTTGAGAAAAGTAAGCAACAAACCTAAAAACCATTTTTCTCACCAGCCGTCCTTGGGCTATATATTGTAGAAGGATAACTAGGCCACTTGGAGCTGCCCATTTGCTCCCCAAATATTCCACGTGCCCAGCATCTTGTGCAGACTTTGATATGAGTTAAGTCTCTCCATGTAAGGCAACGGCAAGATTAACCTGCTAAAACTGTCTTTTATTGCATCCCAAAGTACATTTCAACTTTTCTAGTTTGTTCCGCAGAGAATATTAGCAAGTACCCATTTTTTCCCCAGAGCGCAGAGAGGACAGATTAAAAACAGAAAAACGTGTTTACCAATTTAACTTTTCCATCCCTGATATTCAGATACCTCCTACCAACAATGAACTGCAGATGTAAGTTCAAAGCCCAACTCTGCCACTACATCTCTCATCCTCTATTTACAGTTTGGAAGATGCTTATGACTACAAAATTAATATTAGTGTACCATCACTTCCATCTTTATTGTTTTAAGTTGAAGCAGTCAAACTGCATTTGTCTACAGAACTTAGGAGAGAAATATTCATTTTTAAGTTGATCTCATTCACTCATTCTTAGCATTGACAAATGAATAGAAAATGCACAATCAAACCTCTGGGAAAGGAGCTAAAGATTGTGTTCCTGTGAGATCAGGGACAATTGCACAGCTAATTAAGACGACAATGGGAAAAGAATGGCCCACGGTGCTCACTAAGACTCAGTTGACCACACTTCCAGGTAAAGCGCACACTGTTTGGAAAGCACTGCTTCATCCCTGGTGTCAAAACCTCCAAAAGCACATTAGAAAAGTGAAAGATACTGGTCTATGATGAACTTGTCTATAGTTCTTCTGGAAAACCTGGAGTCACCTATCATCGGTATTTAATGGTGATAATGATAATGTCTTTCATCCTCTCCCTTTGGCTATCATAGTCTCCACCCAAAACAGTAAGTAGGAAGAATGACTAGATTTGTTCCAGCCAGTTCCAATAGAACCACATCGAACGGCCGAAGATATTTGCCCACTGACAATAACAACAGCACAGCAGCAAATTTCAGGCCTTTGTTTCACATGTCCCACTGTTAACGCTATCTGTAGAGGCTCAGATTTTGAGACATTTAACCTGCATGCAAATGTGTGACAGTGCTTTCCTGGCAACCTGTCCTTTAACAAAGAATAGGAAACGAAAACCCTCATTATTGCCACAAGGTTCCTTTTATGCACGTTTCCGTAACTTAAAGTATAGATACCTTTGCTGCTTACTCTCAGCCCTGTTTCCCTCATCCACACTGCTTTGCATTACTGCAACATGAAGAAGGGGGAGCGCCTGTCCCAGTGGCAAGAGGTCTCAGGAATTGGTTGAGACTCCTTTCAGGTGAAAAGGAAGGGACATCCCCAATATTAGACGCCCTCCCATCTCCCCTGGAGCTCTGAGCTGGAGCCCCAGAAACGACAGCCTTCATGGCAGTTACTTCCAGACCAAGTGTATCAAAGTCCTCGAATGTCTCAAGAGTGCCATTTAATTGGAGTTTAAGTAACCTCAGCAACACTTAAGACCAAGGACCATGATGTACAGCTGTGCACATTGTACCCCAACCAAGGACATTTGGCAGAGTGGGGGCTCCCATCCAAGGCTGCTGCTTTCTATAGGAAGAGGCAGCTTTTACTAACGCACCCAAACCCACAATGTGGAGGCTGTGCAAAGTTACTCTGACCCCTTTTGGTCGCTGGTGAAAACTTGGAACATGGTATTCCCTCTCTCAAAACCTCCCTAGGCTTCCTCGCACACTGAGAATCTACTCCATAGTCCAGGTGCTAACACGATCTGGCCCCACTGACCTCTCCAACTTCTACTCTCCCGACGCCCCCCTCACTCACATCATCCCGCCACAGGGGCCTTCTCACTGTTCCTTGGAGACCCTCAGCCCATTCCTGCTCCAAGGCCTTTGCACTTGCTGCTCCCTCTAGCTCCGTCCCACACTTCATTAGGTGTCTGATCAAATGTCATCTCCTTGGAGAGGCCTTCCCTGACCTCCTGGTCTAAATTGCATCTCTCCTCCTCTCTATCCCTTATCCTGTTTTTGTTTGTTTGTTTGTTTGTTTGTTTGTAAATATAGCACTTACAACTTGAATTTTATATTTATTTGTCAATTATTTGTGTCGTGTCTAGAGAGGTTGGACACTACAGCCTGAGGGCCAAATCACATGTGTTGCCTGTTTTTGCAAGTAAAGTTTTATCGGGGTATAGCCACTCTCAGTTGTTGACATGTTGTCTTTGGCTGCTTTCACACTTCAACCGTAGAGTTGCCATAGAGACACCATGGTCCGCAAAGCCGAAAGTATTTATTTTCTGGCCCTTTACAGAAAAAGTTTGCCAACCCCTGCTCTAGACTGTACGCCCTATGAGGGCAGGGAATTTGTTTCTTTTGTCCGCTCCTGTATCTCCAGCGCAGAATATTGCCTGGCACTCAGTAGGTCCCCAGTACCCACTGGATGCCAGTGGCACTGCCCCAGTGCTAGCCACCAAAAGCGTCTCCAGAGTTTTTCAAATGCCCCCTGGGTGGCAAATCACCTCCATTGACAACCACTAGGTTAGACAGTTAGTAAAACACACTGGGCAGCTTGAGAGTGAAGTATGTAAATTACCTGCTGTGTGACATGGCAGGGGGTGGGGTGGGGACTGTTGGAAGCCTGAGGTGCTTGGGCCTCTGCTCTCTCTGGGCCCCTTTTGCTCTTGAATAAAAACCACCTGTTCCTCTTCATCTCTAGATGATCACCCAACATGATCATGACAAGTAACCATGGAGTCTGGAGAATAAACCTTAGCTACTTCCTCACTTGGTTACCCAAGGGCCATTTCTTCCTGGGACTCCTAAGCTCTGAGCTATACTGGACAATGCTAAGTTAAATATGCACTAGGACAATAGAATCCTACTAATCAATTAAAAAGAACAAGTTATGGATAGATGCAACATCATGGATGAATTTCAAAGGCACGATGCTGAGGAAAACAAGAAGGCAGTCCAAAAGTTACCTCCTAACTGATTCCATATATATGACTTTCTGGAATAGGCAAAACTATGGTGAGAACAGACTAGTGGTTACAAGGGGCTGGGTGGAGGAGAGTGTGACTATGAGGGAACAGCAGGAGTGTTTTGCTGGGGTGATGGAACTGCTGTGTATCCTGATTGCAGTGGTTGTTGCATGAATCCATACACGTGTTAAAACTCAGAAAACTGCACACTAAAAAAATTGTTTTTATTGTGTGTTAATTAAAGAGCAAGACCAGTAGTCCCTGAAGAATATGATGGGCTTTTAATAGCTGCATGTCTTCTTCTAGCCACAATAGAGCACTTAAATCCATATTTTTAAAAATGCGCCGGGCAACAAGGCCTTGCCCATTCGTGGTCATTGAATGCTCAGCAGAGAGGAGAAAGTCGATGTTCTGGAACTGCACGAAGAGCATTAGCTTCCTTGCTTCAATTCCTCTTTCACTTTCCACAGAACAAGGTGATCTTCACTTCTCAGTCCAGGGTTACCAAATTTCACCCCAGAATTGTCTGAGCCTGCTTGTCCAGAAGAGAGAAAATGTTTTAGAACTTGATGGATATTGAGACACATTTGCCACTGTACTTTGGAGTGTACCCAGGTCACAACAGATGGTCTCCTTTGGGTGCAAAGGGCTCATGGAAGTGATCAGGGAAGGCCTAAAGGGGTGCGTGGGGTTGGCTGTCCAAGACTCCAGGCAAGAGAAGGAAAAGAACATAATAAAATGAAAGTGGCTTTATTCTGAAGGAGATCAATATCTTGTGTATATTATCCATATGAATAATATCACCAGATACATGTGTATGTAAAATGATCAGTATTTCTGGGACATTTTTTTACTCACCCCAAATATCTAGTTGCTCACCTGTGCTGATGACGGTGAGGACAGGGAGCAGGCTACATATGGGAAGGCAGTGGTGGCCTCTACCTGGAATTGTACCCCATGTGCAACCCGTCGTGGGTAAGAATATTCAGCATTCCTCTTTTCTTTTGAGGAACTGCAGACTATGGTTTACATATACATGACAGTGCTGTTCACAGGAAAATATTGCTCATTTGCTTATGCAATAATTATAATAAATCTTAGCATTATTGCAACAAAAAAAAATATGGTCGACTTATCAAAGAGTGAAATGCATGGCAACCGTAAGAATCATACAGGGTCATCCCCCTGATAGTTGTCCTGAAAAGGCTGCACAAAGCTCAGGCGATGTCACAATTGCAAATAGTATACTATTTTCTTTTCTCCCATCCTCCAACTTTTTCAGCAACATAATTTTAGACAGACAACTGAAGTGCCTCTCAATTTCTTCAGAGGTAGCCTGGTTCACCAATCCTCCTGTGAAAAAGAGATAAAAAGTGTAGCCCCTCAGTGTCCATATAGTATGGGTAGGGTGGGGTGGCAGAGGGGGGACATGTGTGCGCAGAGGAAACCAGCACATGACTTCAGGTCACTGAGGAAGGAGAGCTTCAGACTTTTCAGTAGCATTTTACACCTTTTATCTCATCTGACCTTCACAACCAGTCTCCCTGCCCCTCCCCCACCACGATGTGAAGAAAGATGGTTTTACCCCCATTTAACAGAAGCCAGGACCAAAGCAAATGCAAGTTAAGAATTTCCCAAAGGTCACATAGAGGGTTGGTGGGAAAACAGGGCATAAAACCTGAGTCTCCTGATTCTAGCCCCCGTGGCTCCACACCCTGCTGGCCATGTGGCTGCACCAAACATAGATAAAAGCTAGGAGGTGAAGATGGGAGAGTCTGCAGGAGTCGGTCAGAATTCCCCACCCCTGCCCCAGACCTGAAGTTAGGGTGCATCCCACCTGGGAAAGTGCCTGACTCCTTAAGATTCATCTCAAGCATCACCCCAACAAGCAGTCTTTTCTGACCTATTCCTACTCACAGACAGTTGACCACTCCTCTGGTTGAGCCCAGTTATACCTTAGCTATAGGGTTATCTTTGTGCCAGTAAATCTTCCGCACGCCGCAGGGCCCGGGGCTGCTGTCTCATATTCTCAGATCCTCACACAGTGCCTGCCTCCCAGTGGGCACTTGGTTCTCGTGTGCCGAGTGAAAACATGGCCAGGCTTTATTCCTTAGAGGTGCAAACCAAGGGCAAGCTGGGTGTGGGAAACCTTGAGAAGTCATTTACCCTCTCTAGGCCACCGTTTCCTCATCTGCAAACATGGGGATAATAAGAAAACAATAACCCTGAAGGTTACTGTCTGTAAAGTGATGGGCAAGGTGCCTCACAGCGAGCTCTTGATAGATAGCGGCTGTCTGTGGTGGTCAGCGGCTAAGATGGGTCCCCGTGGCTCTTACCTCCTGGTATTCACACCCTGCATTGTCACCTCTACACTGAATAGGCTGATCTATGTGACCAGTAGGATGTATCAGAGAAATGCCAGAGTGTGAATTCTGAGATCAGGTCATAAAAATTATTGAGGCTTCTGTTTTGCTTTCTCTTGGTTCACTTTTGATCTGGATCAGAGCTAGATACCATGTTAAGAGGGTGCGTAAGCAGTCCTATGAAGAAGTCCATAGGGTGAGGAACTAGGCTTCTTGACAACAGCATGAAGTCATCATCCATGTGAGCAAGCCATCCTGCTCAATCCTGGAGCACCCGGGAGCCACCCTCTGGCCCCAGTCAAGCTCTCAGATGACTGCGGTCCTGGTTGACCTCTTCTTGACTGCAACCTCATGAGAGACCCCGAGCCAGCTAGGCCACTCCTAAGGCTCTGACCCAAAAAAATTGTCTGAGACAAATGTTTATTGCTAGTTTAAGCTGCTAGGGTTGGGGTAACTTGTTACAGAGCAATCAATAACTAATACACTATTACTGTAAATGGCTGTATGAATATCAATAAAGAGATACATCCAACATGGTCAGTTCTGGCTCTTGACTGATCTCTCAGTTCGCAGGGGTCTGCCCTGTAGGGCAAAAAGGCTGGTTTTACCAAATTAGGACTTCCCCTCCCCAAATCTGAAGAGGTAACTGAGGTAGACATTCCTGGCAACTTAGGATCTCCAGATCCTCACTTGACTGACTGACCTCACCAATGTCCTCTTGGTGCTGTTTGCCACATCAGACAAACTTTCAGAGAATATCACAGGACACCGAGTCAGATATTCTACTCTTATGTATCTGTGCCAGGCATGTAAGTCATCTCTCCACATAGTGGGACAATTCTGACCCCGAGAGCTAATCACAGAGTCCCTTCTCTGCCTCCCACCCCCAGCAGCTGGCAAACTGGCCAGACCAACCCCTTGCTTGTGTTCCCCTTCCCAAGCTTTTCACATCACAACACTTGGATGAAGATGGTGACATTTCAAAAGTAGCCAATATTTGACCAAGTATTGAGAGAAACCCTTGTTTTATTCAGGCTACACAGGCCTTGGTGATATTCACAGCTTGGATGATGGGCACAGAGGTATTTGGCCCTGATTTCCCATGTGGTCGTGTTACTGTGACTCCAAACCCTCAGTCCCCTGTGTTCCCCAGAGATCCCTGCTATCTCCCTAGAGTCTTGGCCACTGCTTCTAGGGTGTACCATTTCTCAACAATGGCTTTCATTCTTTCCCACTGTCCCCAGTTCTCCTGCAGTTCCTGACCTGTTGTATCCCTATCAAAACTCGAGGGTTTGGACCCTAGCCTCCATCCCAAGCACATATAATTATTTCAGGTAACCTCAAATTGTCTGACCCTTCAGTAACCATAGACTTTTAAGGCCTCCAGAGATAGCTTCTATGTAGGAATTTCCAGGTTCTCTGGGCAGGAAGACACAGCCCTTGTTGTATTCAAAAGCATCCCTTGACTATGAAAAACTGAGTTTCTCAATATGGGGAATACGAACTATGTCCTTCCTTCACCTCAGTGGGTGAATTCCCTGCCTACTTGGAGCACTCACTCCCTCCAAGAGGTGGACAAAGGCCTAGTCTCTTCTCTTTGTTCAAGAATCTCAAAGTTCCCGCTGTTTCTTCCAGGGAGTTTAAACATCAATAGTCTTTAGTTCTATTATGGCCAGTCTGCTCTGGCTCCCCAAATTCCCAGAGGTGCAAATATATACATAACACCCCACCATGACCTCCTTGGATTTTAACTAGACACCAAACCAGACTGTGTACAAAGCTGGCCTTGACCAACTCAATTCTGTTGGATATATACTATTTCTCACAATTCCTACCTAAAACTCTAACAACCCTTATGGCCACCCAATCCAGCTGTGACAGGACCAAGAGGAAGACATGGTGATCCTAATCCTCAGACCATTCTAGGGCATTGGTCTGAGAATAACTCAGCATCTGTCCTTTATCCACACCCGACAGCAAAACCCCATGACATGATAGCCAGAGCTTGCTTTTATATCTTTATATCCACATAGTACCCTGAAAATGTGGCTGTTTTATTGAGCCTATGGTGTAGTGGCCTGTGCTTTAAGCATAAAAGAATGCAGGGAGTTGATTGCAGCACTCAGCAGAGAAAGCACTGGGTAGAGTGTGTTCTTGGGGTCATTAAATGGAATTTGAAATTTTAGCAACTCACCTCTGCTTCAGTGCAGATGATTACTGTTAGAACACAATATTTCTCTGACACTAAACTCTTAAGGAAAAATTATTCAAGTTCTCTCCTAGTGCAACACCTTCCACGTCGAGGGCAGCCAATTAAGGTTTTTGATTTGGTTGTATTAATATTTTATTGTGTGGAGGAATCACCAGTTTAACTTTTGCACCGAGGACTCCTTCCTCTGGTTTTGTCAAAGTTGTAAGTTTGTTTTATTACTTCAAGAATGTCAGAGAAGAGAGGCTTCCAATTTAGCCTGGGGCAAAAGGAAAAGGCAGATGAACCTGTTGCTGTTTTTATCTACTGGGTTTCAGGTTGGAAGAATACTGATCCCTTCAGGGTCTAGGGGTTAAGTTCTCTCCCTTTCAGTTTTCTCACCGATAAAACTGCAAAAACTAACTCACCTCCAAACTTGATACTTAATCTCTGGTAACGGAAAGATATGTTTTAGTACCAGTACCGTTTATGTTATTGGCATGTCCAAATTATACAAATATCCTTAATAGCTGCAAAATGCAGGGAAGAAAATAACATTTGTTGATTTTTATTCTTCCCAAGACAAATCCACAAGTACTTCAGCCAAACTGCCTGCAACTACTAACAGTTTCATGGTAATTTTACTATGGAAAAGAAAAAGGAGAAATAGAAGGTAGAGTCCTGGGAACTTCTCCTTTATCTTAATCATCTATCTCTTCTCACACTTGGAGTGACAGGAACAGAGAATGAGGATGGAAATGGTATGATTGATGCACACACAAAATCTCACCAGTGGTTAAGACTTTCAGGGGAAATTTAGACCACAGCCTCGGCTTCCCAGTACTCGCTACCCTTTGGAGTAGTTCTGTTTTTAAAAACCCAAAATGCAACATTTGGAAGCTTTGAATTGGATTTGTTATAAGAAAGTAATAGCATTTCTCTCCATCGAAGGTGATACTAGATAACAAAGCTCAGTTTCCACAGAGAGGACTGGCGATTCCAAGCTTGTAAACTGTCACAGAGATGACGGAGGGGACTTGAAAAGGGGTCCTTGCTTGAGAAGATGAAGCCAACTGTGAAACATTCCCTGATTACAGGGGTCCTCCACAGCTATGCATGCCTTAATCGCCTCTAGTCTTTTCCTATTCCAATCCTTCTGACACCTGTCTCCAGACTAATCCTTCTAATCTAAACAGCTGCCTTGGAGACGTCATGCCTTGCCTTGCATCAGTGACTCCCCAAGGCCTCCAAAAATGTCAGTCACACCCTAGCCTGGCCTTTATATTGTGCAAGAATCTTGCCGCCTCTGACATTTAATCTCCCTCTGTCCCAGCAGAAATCTGCCACTCCAGCCAGTAGTCCTTGCACCGCTTTCCATTTGCACACCTCCACACCTTTACCTGTGATGGTCTCCATTTTCTTCACCAGGCATGTCTTCCCCACCCCCTTCTCACACCAGCAACTCCAAGGTACAATGCAAAGAGTGTAATTTGGAATCAGGCAGATGTGGGTTAAATTCTAGCTCTACTACCCTCTCACTGCTTGTTGCTGTGGAGGTGTCTCATCTTTTCTGAACCTCAGCTTCCTCATCTATAAAATGAGCATGCTCACACCAGGCTTATGGAAGATGCTTAGTAAAGGTTAACCCCTTTTTTCTGCATGCCTACCCAACTCCCATGCATCCTCCCAAGCTCCTAAATCAACTAATTTCTATCAAATGGGACAGAACAGGGTTTGCAGGTGAGCATAAGGTTTAGGTTCAGCATTGCAGGACCTCTGTTCATTAAAGCTGTTGTGAAGGAATGGGCTGGGCCAGGAATGTAGATATCACAAGACCTTTTCTAGCTGAACAAGACAAAGCTCAGAGGCCAAGGCACATGGTTCATTCTCTGCCAGTGGTAACTGAAATTTCAGCCTCGAGGGAATGGAGCCCAGTATAAGGACTTGGAAAACATCCAACCAGTTCACGGATGGGAAATTATGGCATTGCCATGACTCACTGTTAGATAATTGAAAGAGTTCCTGAATAACATATTTTTATAATTCCAAGAAATCTACAAAAGATACCAATGAACAGATTCAGTTCCATGACAACTGAAACTTATTTTTTTGTTGTTTAAAAAAAAGCACATGTATTAGACATGTTTATGATGCCTCTGCCCCTTTTAAAGAAATTGCCCCACCAACAGATGCTTAATTTACCAGATAATTTGCCATGTGATAAAACCCTTTTTTGGCCATATCTAATTGGTTCAGAAGTGGACACCTGACCAAAGCACAGTCAATCCTATAGGGTGGAGAGTAACTATGACCTATGTCCTAGTGCAAAAAGATGAGCTGAGCCAATCAGATTCTCTGTCTTTTAAGATCTAGAACTAGGAAACACAGAAGAAATAAGCCCACAACTACAAGAGTAGAACTGTAAAGACACAGTGATATTGTGAAATGTGTATTTTGTCTCATTTTCTGACCTACAACTTCTAAGATCTTTGGAATCTTCAAAGTGATGAGTGTCTTTTGGGTGCTAATAACATGGCTGGTAGCTGGCAGCCCTAGGTAGCTTCAGGGTGGGGGCTGCTCACAGGAAATACCAAGGCATGATTAGAGCATTGGGACTTTAACCCCCACCCCCAACCTCTGTGGAAGGAAGAGAGGCTGAAGGTTAAGTCAATCATCAATGGCCAATGATCTAATCAACCATGCCTGCAGAATGAAGCTTCTATAAAACCCAAAAGGGCTGGGTTCAAGAGCTTCTGGATAGGTGGAGGTTCCTGGAATGTGGCTCACCTGGAGGAGGGGCATGGAAGCTCTTTGCCTGTTCCCATAGCACCCCATGCATCTCTTCCATCTGGTGATCTATTTATATCCTTGGATACCCTTCATAATTAACCAGTAATTAAGTGTTTCGCAGAGTTCTGTAAGCCTCTCTGACAAATTAATTCAACTGCGGAGGGGGCTGTGGAAACCCAGATTTATAGCTGGTGGGGCAGAGGGACAGGTAAAACAATCTGGGCCCTGTGATTGTCATCAGAAGTGAGGGCAGTCTTGGGGGACTGAGCCCTCAACCTGCAGGATCCGACTCCATCTCCAGGTAGATAGTGTCAGAATTGAATTGAATTAGAGGACACCTAGCTGGTGTTGAGGGCAGAATTGCTTGGTTGGTGTGTGAGGAAATGCACCCACACGTTTGGTCACAGAAGCATTCTGTGTTGCGAGAGTATAGTGGGAGAAATGAGGTTTGGGTTTTCCTGTATCCTTAGAGATGCCCCAAGAGACAGTCAGGGACGTATGTGGCAAGCAAATTCCATGAGTAGGTCACAGTTAAAGTTCAGAAACCTCAAATAAGCAGAATACACCAGGTGGCTGAGAGAAAAGAACTGAGCAGAAGCACAAGGAGAAACAAGAAGCCCTGAGAAAGCGATGGAGAGCGAGGGGGTCCCTGGAGCTGTCTCAGTTCCTGCAATAAAACCCCCTTGTCTCAAGCTAACTGACATCAGTTCTCCTTAAAAACAAAAGAACCTAAATGAAACAGTAGGAAAGCAATGACTTATTTTACTACTAGAAAAATAAAATACAACCACTCTGAACACACACACTATTACACAAGTCACAAACCCAGTAGAACCATGAGGATTATTTCTTTTCAATATGACACAAGGAGCAGGCTTAGGAAACCAAAAGACAGAGTGTTTTCTCAGAACACTGGGAGGGGAGGGCCTCTTCTTACTCTTGAGAGCAGCCACCACAGTCTGAGACTTCAGAAATGTTTCCACCTGCTCTGAGAACTCAGGAGGATGCCAGAGTGGCTTGGTAGAGAGAGCCCCCTTTGGCCATGAGAAGACATGCCACCTGTGCCCTGGGGTGGGCATGTGCTTACTAGCACTGTGACCCTACGCAAGTTACTTCATCTCCTTGAGACTTGGTTCCTTCTTTGTGATAGATGAACACCAAAGTGACTTCTGGGATTAACAATATATGAATCTTCTAAGTGAATTTCTTCTTTCAGTTAGAAATGGAAAGAAATTCTTCTTTCAATTCGAAAAGGAGGCAGCCTAAAAGAAGAGACTGTGGCCCAGGAGTCAGGAAACTTGCATTTCAGTTCTGCCTCTCACTGGCTGGGCAAGCATAGCAGCTCGCTGAACTGCTTTGGTCTCACCCACAAAACAAGGGAGTGAAAATGCTACCTTCCATGAAAAATTCTATGTTTTAAGACCTCTAAACCTTCCTCAATCTATGATACATCTGTATTTAGAATTTGTTACCTTATTTTTCTTTCCCAGCCCTGACTGTCCAGAAAGGAGCCTGTGCCACCATTCTTAGGAGAACTTATTTCTGTCAGCTTGTCCAGCTACAAATGAAGTATAAAGAACACTGGGGGGAAATATGGTGTGAGTTTCACTCCAACGCTAGTTGGAGCAGACGTGGACAAATTTGGATTCCTAATGGCACAAGATCAGGGTTGGTTGCTGATGAAGAGCTGTGAAGTCTAAATAGGAAGACAGGCCATATTCAAAGGAAAAGATGTGTCTCCTTCCCAGAAAACCACAGACCCATAAATAGAAAATGAAGGCATGAAGCCCAAAGCAATCCTGAGAAGCATTTTAAATGTCCTTCTTAAAAAGATTAAATAGACTGGTGGAAATTAGGAGTTTTGGGGTCCATAGATCAAGGTGAGAGAGGCCAACAGAAAAAGGTCATGGTTGGTTATAAAAGAATATTAGTGTCCTGCAATTGCAGTAAGAACTGAAAGGCACAAATGACTCCAAAATACTGAAGGTCACTGACTTTCATTGTTTTACCAACACAGCAAACACTTTAAACGAAGGCACAAAACTCTCCAGTAACACTCTTTCCTGGTTCCAATAGCACGAGGCACCAAGTGCAGCAAAGTCTCTGGAGACACCCTGGACCCGGTGTCCTGCGCTGGAGCCAGGGCAAGCACTGGGTATTTTTCAGTGGAGCTGAGGATCACCTTGAAGAACTATGACCCTCACAAGGACAAATGCTTCTCCAGCACTGTCAGGACTAAGTCCACTCCAACCCCCCAGTTCTCTGTGTGTGTCCTGGGGACGAGCAGCACTGTGACAAGGCTGAGGCTGTGGCTGTCACCCACAGGAACATCGAGGCACAGAAGAAACTCAACAAAAATAAGAGGCTTGTCAAGAAGCTGGCCAAGAAGTCAGATGCCTCCGACCAGACAGATCGCAGGCACCCTGGGCCCGGCCTGAGCAATGCTGGCAAGTTCCCTTCCCTGCTGACCCACAGTGAACACGGTGGCCCAAGCTTATGAGGCGTAGGCCACGATGGAGTTCCAGATAAAGGTGCTGTGTGTGGCCATGGCTCTTGGCCATATGAAGACGACAGAGGATGAGCTCGTGTGCAGCATCCTCCTGCTGTCAGCTTCCTGGTGTCACCGCTCAAGGCAGATTGGCAGAATGTCCAGGCTTTATACACCACAAGCGCCACAGGCCCCCAGTGCCGACACTAAGGCGCATGCCAGTAAGTCCTAGTGCCACCAAAACCAAACCAAAACCAAACAACTCTATGGTAACATTTTTATTGGCCCAGAGAGGCAGTTGACCTAAAGTAATCAGATACAAAAGATATGAACTGGTAATCCAGAGAATAAATACCTGTAAGCAAGAAAGATACAAAAAGGTGTTCAACTTCAACATTAATTAAAATAAAATTTTAAATGAGATTTTCTTTTTGCCATGAGATTGACAACAAATAAATAAATAGCATCCTGTACTGGTGTGGGTGTAAGGAACTAGCTAATCCTACCCACAGTAGGTAATGCACAATTTTAAATATGCATATCCATTGACCTAGCAATATCAACCCTAGCAATTAAGCCTTAAAACATTCTTCTTTGGGTATTTACTTAATAATGTTCATGTTCTCTTAATAGCAAAAATCGGAAACTACTCACATTAATAGGGGATTGGTAAAACACACTTTGTCCATCCAAATAAGAGAGTACTATATAGCTAATTTTAAAAGGATGAATTATATCTAAATGTACTGACATGGGAAGATTTCCATGTGGAAAGACAAGTCTTAGGAGAAAATGCACAGTATGACCCAATTTCTTTAAAAGGTGTACAGGCACGCACACACACACTCTAAAAGATCCCTGCCAGCCTCCGGGACTCACATCTTGCTACACGCACCTCACGCTCCAGGTCCTAGCACCACAGGGAACCTCTAGCTTCTCTCATGTGTCCTGCATTGCCATAGAAACACAGGCTCGCTCTCTGCCTGGGGCCTGATCCCCTGCTTGGTGCCTGCCTAATTCCTGTCCTTAATCCTCCGTTAGTATAGGAATCTGGACTAGTATACACCAAATTGTTAACAGAGATATTTCTCAGGCTGCGATAACAGAGTATTTTCCCTATCTGTATCTTAGTTTCCTGGATTGTTTGAATTTCTAATAATCATAATAAATTTTAATTATTTTATAATTAGGAAAAGAATACTATAACTATAAAAAAAAACCCTGAAAAATAAAGAGATCAGATTTTTACCTCTTGTCCTACAACTATTGCTACATTCTGTCCCCTGGAAATTCCTCCAGTTCCAGCTAAATCTCCCCCATCTGTGGACTAACAATCTCCAAATAAAGCATCTCAGGGAAATCTAGGGTAGAGGGAGTGAGACAGAGAGGAAAAGGAGGAGATGATCTGCCAGTGATTAAAAAAGACAGTGCTTACTTCCAAGTTTGAGGTTAGGAGACAAGTGTTTTCAGTCCTACGGAATGAAAGCTGAGGCTTTGGCTCACTGCCCCACTTTTCAGAGAACCTAAAGAGAAGTAACTTCACTAGGAACCTAGACACATTGTTTCACTTCAGCTTATATTATCAAGGCCTCCAGCAAAAAAAAAAAAAAAAAATCTAAGAAAGTCCGTTTGTTAATTGTAGAATAAAACAAACAAAACATCACTTAATTGATTTTATACTAATTAAGGAAATGGAGTATATTTTAAAAACCTTGGGTTTCAGAACATGGGGGTTATACTCTGAATTCTGCAGTAACATGTAGTGTTCATGTTAGCGTATCTCACCCCGAACAGGAAGCTCATCTTTAATTTCTTCCTCTCCGTCACCTACTGACCTCCCCAGCCTCCCTCCAATGAGTCTCTAGGCCCTGCTGATTCCTTTTCCTAAGTGCCCCTCCAATCTATCGTGGCCACTGCTCTACCTTGGGTCAGCGTCCTCTCTCACCTGGACCACTGCCACAGCTGGTCTCCTTTGTCTAGCAGTCTGTTCCCATTGCAGGTAGACGACTCTTTCAAAATGCAAAATGCGATCATGTCCTTGCTCTCCTTTAACCCCTTTGGTGTCTCCCCAGAGCTGACAAGACAAAGTCTGAACTCTTGATTGAGTCTAGTACGAGGCTTACGCCAGCTTTCTTATTAGGCACTACCTTGGTTAGAGCAGTGGTTCTCAACCCTGAGGTTTAAATTTTTGATGCCAAAGCATTTTAAAAAAAAATCATCCTAGGGGATTCTACCCCAAGTCGCCAGGTACCATACTTTGAGAAACATTGATGAGGGACAAGCCTCTGTGAGAGGCCAAGAATGAGGCAAGTCGGAGGTCTGGTGTGGATGCAGCCTGGGTTTGGCAGGCCCGAAAGCTGGCTTATAGTTCAGGTTAAGCCTTTGTTCTTAGGATTTGTACCAAAAAAGACTCATTTCATCTCATCCCCTGACCCAGGAGGAAGGCTCTGGTGACACACTGTAGTCAGGAACTCTTTGGAAAAACAAATTAAATAGTGAATCTGCCCTGCTGTGAATAATGCAGCTATTTATTTATAAAAAGTGAATATTTAATAAGCTGCAGTATAGCAATTTGCATTTGGAATTTAATCTGTTTGCAAAGTCCAAGAAGGGCAAGATTTCACCAGAGAAAGAGCAATTCATATAAATGCTGAATCACCTCTCCAAGCATTCCTGTATTCTGGTTGTGCAAACACACCCTGTGGGACAGAGGCAGGGATGGAGTAGACTCCACAGCCTGCCTCTATCCCAGAGGTTCTCATGTCCCTTATCATTTCTTTACCTTCACGCATGACTGAAAACTGAGTCCAAACAGCATACATCTATTGACTATTGTGAAAAGAACTTGAGAGAACAGTGTCTCTTGACAACTGTGCATTCAGACTTCTAAGTCTTATTATGAGGGCCGTTTCTATCTATTTTTAATATTAATTATGTCCTCTTGTTATTATTTCTCATGAACTGGACAGGCCTGGGCTTGAATACCATCCCTGAGAGCCACTAGTTTGGTGACTCTGGTCAATTGACTTACCTTCCCTAAGCCTCTGGTCATTCTCTGTGTAAGGTAAGTACATAGGACTTGGCCAAAACAAGGTAGGGGCCCAATGAATGTCAGTTCTTTTGCTTCTTTTTCTTCCCTCTCTACTCCCCATCATGGACTATATTCTGATAATCTCCTTTTAGTCTAGAACTGAAATGTATTACTATTTCCTTGTAGTTATGTACTCTTTGATAATGTCAGTTCAGAAGGAAACACTGCTTGGTTCCAGTGCGGTACAGGGGGTGTCCCCTAGGAGAGCTGCTGGTTGGCTGTCAGGGGGCCTTTCAAGGTAGAATCCTCTGAGAATTCACAGGGGCCCAGGGTTTTGTTTCAACCTTCCAGACACAGAACCTGATTTGTCCAATACTGATGAAGGATGAAGGGTTTCACCTCTTGAGGACTATGTATGTTAACCACGGTCACAGAGACTGACATAGACAAATCAAATACTGATTCTTTAATTTACAATGAAATATACACCATTGGTGGTAAAGGAGTGAGCAGTGGGAGGTTAGGGAGTGACAATTTATTAGAGGTACAAAACAAGGGATATTGGCTTCATGGTATCAATGTTTACAAAGTTTAGGTCACCTTGACAGGTCTCTTTCTCTCTCTCTGTTTCTCTCTCTCTCTCTCTCTCTCTCTCTCTCTCAGATAGAGCTTGCTAAGGGAGCCACATTCAGCTTCTCACCATTCTAAATTCCATTTTCTATGTTCTAGTCTATACTTTTTGGTTTGTGCATCTTTCTCCAACTAAAGTCCAATAACATTCCAGTCATGTTGCATTGAGTTCTCCTTGGTTGACATCCTGGGTGTCCCAACTCCTTGCCATGTGGGAATGCTTCTTCCCCTGCCTGGTGTTTCCTTCTTGGTGAGGGAAGATCGATTGCTACAATGGCCTGGCCTTTCTTTCCATCTCCCTTTCATTCACAACTTACCCCTCTTTCATCCCCCAGGTAGACGCAGTGGACTCTTTCCTTGGTAAACTTGGGGAAAACAAACTGGATGTACAAATAGCAGCTCCTTTTTTTCCTGTTTTTGCAGCAGATATGCTCACAGTGAGACTTCTGTGTCCCACTGCCAGGCTTCCCATGTGGGCAGGTGCCATACCACCCTTGACAGGCAGGAGGGTCTCCCCCATTTGGGCATTCATGTTAGGGAGTCCTCCTCTTTCCCAATGCCCATGGATAAAAGCTTTATCCTCTGATCTAGCATTATCAGTGATAAAAGTGCCTATTCCCCACCCTACCCCCCATCTATCTTTCTTATTTAATTTCTCAATAGTTTCAGAAGTCGAATGGGGGTTGGGATGTTATTTATTAGGTCCTGTCAAACATCCTGCAGCTGTTAGATGTGCACCAAAGCCACTTCCATTCTTCTAGCACTAGGGTGATGAACCGCCCTGGTTTGAAGGGTTTCCTGGGATGTGGGACTTTTGGTGCAGAAATTGGGACAGTCCCAGGTAAACCAGCATGGTTGGTCACCTTGCTGGTCACACAGAAACATGACATTTCCCAGTCTCCCTTGCAGATGGCTGAAAGCACATGACTGAGGTCTGGAATGTGGGTGAAGGTAAGGCCCTGTAATATCCTCCGTGCCCTCTTCTTTCTCATCTGTACACCTGAAAGTGAGAGTCTGCAACATGGGAGACCCATTCAGTAGAAGCTGGGATCTCTGTGTCACTGTGGGGAGGAAGCCTCACAATTCATGTCAGATGTGACAGGAGCAATAAATAAAGCCATAAATAAAAGCTGCTTTAAGCCACTGAAAGTTTGGGATCGTATGTATCAGCAGTGAGCTTGTACTGACTACATAGCCCTATATCCTCTGTTAGGAAGCTGGGTGTAGTTTTCAGAGTGCAGCCTAATTTGCTTACAGCTGAATCTTTGTAGAACAGCACACTGTCGTCCCATTTTTGAAGAAGTTCAAAGATCAGATGGTCTGTGTATTTGTGTTCTACATTCAGATCCAGCCCTTAAGTAGCCGTATAAGCTTGGACCATTCACTTGGGTTTCTGAGCTTTAGTTTTCCTGTATTTTAAACCAGTGGTTCAAAAATGTTTTGGGATCATGATCCCTCAAAAATCAAATGGAGGCTATGTAATATCTCTCCAGAAAAATACACACACATCAGATCTTTGTGAACTTTCAGGAGGCTCCCTTGTCTATTCCCAACCTCGCTGTCTCCACAGTTTGGAAATCCCTGAATGAGAGGAAGGCTGCCTCTACCTCAAAACTGCTGAACTAGACCTGAGGATGCTGTGCCCTTGCCAGCCGGTGCTCTCGTCCCACACCTGCCCACAGATTTTTGTCTCCTCTCTGTCTCCCTTTGGTCACTCTTTCCTTCCCTCTCATTTTCTCTTCGGCTCATCCCAGGCTGGCCTCTCCCCCATCCACCTAACTGAAACTGCTCTTGCTGAAGTCACCAATTGAGTTCTTGGTGTCAACATCTCACTAAGTCTCAATGACATACTGAGACAACATTTGTGTCCAGTGAACATTCTCACCAACACTGTGGGACATCAACTCTGGGTCCACATGCTGCTACTCCTAGGCGACCTGCCTACACTATGTGTCATGTCCTTTGCATGCTAGTGCAAGACAACCATTCAGGATGACTTGGAAACGAGGGCTAATGAACACGTCACCAAGCTCATCTCTTCTACAGAGCCAGTCCAATTGACTCCAGCTTCCCAGATGTTCCTCTCCTCCAAATTCTTACAGTTGCCATAGTTACCAAGGTCTTGTGTCTGCTGAGAAAATGCCATTTGGAATTATGGTATATCTTTTGCCTCTACAGTTTCATTTTCTTTTTCTATGTTTCCAAGACTAACCAATCTCTCTAATTATTGATTTAAATCTTTATTCTAATATGTCAATACATTCCATCAGCTCTCCCGAGATTTTATACACCTGGGAGTTTGTCCTTTTAAGTGCCCTCTGTACCTCTCTACTCTGAGTTAGAATCTGTTGCTTTCAAAACTTAATTGCCAGAGACTAATTGGCATTCATTCAAAAAATATTTATCAGTGCCAAGTACTAGCCTGGGTTTGGGAAATAAAATGGGAAACAAAATGGACATGGTCCATCCTCATGAAGTTCATATTCTAACCTTATTGTCGGGTTTTATTTTGCATCCCTGGGGAGAGCCTGGATAGTCCTTCCTGATCATAGCACAGTTTTGATGGTAGAAAGAGCTCTGAGCCTTGGAGTCAGGCAGATCGGGTGGAACTTTAGCTCTGCCACTTGGTAGCTCTTTGTAGGTACACAAGCCAATGAATTGCTCAATTGTCTTAAATGTGAAATTGCTATGCAGTTAAAGTACATGATGGTTGTTGTGAGATTAAATGAAATAATACATGCAAAGTCTGAGCAGAGAACTTGGAACTGGTAGGTACCTATTAATAACAAATGTAAGAAGGCACATACTAATGTAATAAATGTAAAATATGATAGCTTCTTTTCTACCTTTCACCCTCTGAATTTAAGCTTCTTGAGGGCTGGGACCATGGCTTACACTTCCTAAGGTCATAGCAGAAGCTCAATAAGCATGTGTCAATGCAACTGATTAAACGAGAGTCACAACAGGCCTTTGTCTTAATAAGCCTTCTATTTGGTCAGTGACAACAATTATGACTTTTTTTTTTCTCCAAAAAACTGTGTAACTATGTAGCCATTGTAAACTATGTCTTGTAATAGCTTCATGCTTAATTTTCTGTATTCCAAATAAAGTCTTCATAAAATAACAATAACTCTTAGCTGTGACTTTGACTAAATCCTCACAAATGTACAAATAATTTTATGATGAAAAATTAAAGAAATTTAAACTCTGGTTGTTTTAATACCTTTTGTTGAGTATTCTAAGAAATCATACTCATTACGTGCCTGGAAGGGAGGAGGCATTGACAGAGAGTTTTAGAGAAGGTTAAAGAATGTTCCTTATTATTTTTGAGTACAGATGTTCCAGTGACCCTGGAGCCCTCATTGTTTCAAATAAAGTGATGAGGTCATTGGGAAAACATGTGATTTGGGAAAGCAGAGTCATGTTTCTGCATCCTGTCCTGTCCAACTGCACCCTGATCTTCAGCCCATCACAAAAATTGGCAACAGCAGCCCTCAAACTGAGGGAAAGCTCATCTAAGCGATACCCTTGTGTCGAAGCTGGCTGTTTTCTGTATCCTGCTTCCTGTCGTTGACTTAAAAGCTTTATTTATTAGATTTTAATTGGAAAAGTTAACAGATTTGAGACTCTTGGCAAATTGTTCAATAAAATTAAGTTGGTGATGCTAACAAGAACATTACAACAGATGTTGCTAGTGCCAACTTATATTGATAACACGGTAGGTGTTTGTAACCTGGGCTCTCCAGACCTCTTGGGGTTTCGGTGGGTTTCTGAAAAAGATGTTTGGGATACAAGCACTAAATGATCCACCTTGACATAGAGTTTTCAGTCAACTGAGGGAGGTAAACAATAAACTAGTAACTATAGGTATAATATGTATAAAAGAGGAAATGAATAGGAAGCTGTCACTCTGGTAAGTTGATCAGGGAAGGCACAGCTGAGGAGGCTGAGTTGAGGAAAGAGAAGGAGCAGGTCCAGGGAGGACCGAGGGGATGTGTCCCAGGCACAGGAGAACAGCACAGAGCATGGTGGCAGGGACAGCTTGGTGCAGTCTCCCAGCGTGGCTCAGCCAGTGTGGCTGGGTGCAGGGAGAGCAATGCCCAGTGGGGGTGGAGCTTGCAAAGGAGATTATCTTTTACTCAAGGTGCAGTGGGAGCCATGAAGGGCTTTGCAAACCAGGTTGGGACTGGAAATTTGCATTTTTAAATGATGGTTCAGCATTTTATGTGGAGAACATTGTAGTAGGACCACACGGAAGCAGGGAGACAGGTTAGGAGACATAGGTCAGTGACAGATGACAGTGGCTGGTGGTGGGGCCCTCAGGAAAAAGGTGATGTAAATCTAAAGATGCATAATATTACAAATTGACCAAGGGATTGACAGCAATGAAAAAAAAAGAAAGACACGTAATAAAAATATCTCCCAGTTAGATCAATGCTTTCTTATAACAACAAGAGAACTTGATGTTGTCCCCAAGAAATATACTGACATTTTAACACAAATAATGTCTCATGAATGCACAGATTTGACAGGTACTTTTCACTGACTCCTCATGCCTGGGCAGAAGAGAGCACTCATACAAGCCATAAGCCTAGGGACTTGGAGATGGTGGCTGATTCTCCTGCCAAGTAAACTCCTGTTTCCATGATCAGCAGAAGCTGAATCACGTGGGTAACAGGTCTGTCCACATACAACAGTCTTAAATTAGGCTGGACGGTAGAATGAAGAAGGAGGAGGAAATCACACCCCCACATTTTTCTTACTAATTTCCTTCTTGGGTGTTGGGTGCAGGGAGAGGGGTGATTCTATTAACAAAGATGTCTCAGGTTATCCTGGGAGGATTCAGCCAATGAAGACAGTGTGTGTGCATGTGTGAGTCCTGCTGCTTTAATAGTCTGTGCGTCACCATGGCTAGCTACAAACAAGTTCATAGAAATTCCATTAGTGAAAAGGATCAGAGAGAAAGGCTTCATTTAGTGATGAGAGTATAAAACCTCACCATAGTAGTATGAAAGAGCAAATATAACAGGTTTGAAATAAATAACTTGGTAAAATAAGTCCACAAAAGCTGTAGTCCACGAGGCAGACTGTGGTAATAAATTAATGATATAAAATAGCATACTTTGGTTTAAACCCAATAAGGGAAAAGCAATCTCAGGAGGTCTACTTCACCTCAACTTTTAACCCTATTTACTCTCTCAAGGCCCTGAAATCTGTGGCTTGCCAGGGTTTGGGAGAAGAAGCCAAGTTCTTGTTGAGGTGATTGAGACGTTTGAGGAGGGGGAGTCAGAAGGAAGGGAGGCTGCTTCTTGAAGACAGAACAAAAAACTGGGTTCAGCTCAGCTCCCACTTTCCCACAAGGCGAAGCAGTCTGTCTATCTGTCTGTCTGTCCATCTATTTATCTATCTGAATGAACAACGTTTTGTCAAAAGATACCAAAGGAAAAGACTTAGTATGTAAGATTGTTTATTTTACAGGGTTTTAAACATATCAATAAAGCACTCCTCCAGGATATGGAAGATGCTTTCCAAAAATCATCCAAAATTGGTGCTGTTTAATTATTAAAGAAATGCTGGTAAAAAAATTCAAACAATTCAGAAGCACAGAAAAAAAATTAAAGTTCCCTTCTTCACTTCCTACACCTCACCTCCCATCCAAAGTAACCACTGTTAAATGTGGCAGATATCCTTCCAGACTTTTTCTAATCACACTAACTTACATGTGGTCATAACAAATGTAATACCAACATGTAGTGTGGAATGTTTAAAGCATGATTATGTCACACACACGATTCTGCAAATTGTTTTCTTTATTCTTTAGACATTACTCCATGTCAGCAAAGAGCCACCTTATGCTTTTTAACAAATACATCATTACTCTTTGAAAGGACTTGTGTATTTTACCAGTGTTCTGTTGGTAAACATTTAGAAAGTACTTTCATATACAGACACTTTCTATGTAATGGGATTTGCTCTGTTGGGATTTTTATCTGAATATTTTAAGACCAACTATTAACACGAACTGAGAACTATCTGGATTTATAGAAAACTGAGGCCCTGAGACATTAAAGAACTGGGCCAAGGTTGCAGGGTACTGAGCCTAGTGTCGTCCCTTGTGAGCCCGTGAATGCCACTGTCCCCCGGGGATGGGAAGGGCGTTGAGAGGGGGATGAAGTGTTTAGTGGAGAAAATAATGTAAGGAAAGGAGGCAGGAAAGTGACACAACAGGCAAGGGAAGAGGGAAGGACAAAGGGAGTTCATTAAGTCGGAGGGGAGGGGTCCTCTGACTTCAGTGAGGCCCAGCAGAGAAGAGGGAGGCCACCAGAGGGACAGAGGAACTGTGTGGAGCCCATTTTTTTCAAAGGATTTTATTTGTTGCCAAAATAAAGTGTACGAGAGAAGCCAGAAAGTATTCACATAGGAAGGACCTTGTAAAACCTTGATTAAGTCCTGGCAGTTGACTCAGAGACTGTTGCCATGACTCAGATTAGAATTAAAAAGTATGTTCCTGCAGATCATATTGGGGGAAAAAAAAAAAAGAAAGAATTAAAAAGTATGATGCAAACTTTCGGAGGGGAGCAATTTTTAATATAGTTATTTTGGGATTTAAGCATGCCAATAACGAGGGATACAGAAAAGACACATGTTGCCTATAGGCAAAATTACAAAGCAGGTCAAATCTTGTGTGGGTCTCCTTCCCCATCCTCACCTTCAAGGGGCCCTTCTCCTTGTCTTCCACCCCCTAATATCCTGAGTCCCAGTGGCAGCTCCAGAGTTTCTATAGTGTAGGGGCTTAGGGACAGCAGTTTAGGTGCAAGGAGGGGCTAGAGGCCTAGTCTCAGAGTTGCATTTGCAGAACAAACAAATCATCTTTTGCTCAGAGTGTGTTATGAAGCAAAACAAATAGCAGAGTTTCCAAAAGATGCTTTTATTCACATTCTACATAATATTAAGAAAAAGTCAATTCCTCATCTCAAATATTATTTCCCTTATTTTATATGGGGTGACATGGGGTATCAGGGGAGCAGCAGTCCTCCCAGGGCTGCACATTGATCCCACTGTGCCGCTCATGTCCTCTCTGCTTGCTTCTCATCAAGAATGGCACTGATGACAGATTAGGATGAGCTCAGAGAAGGCACTTCTGGATCACAGGCTCACCTGTCACTGTGACTGGGCTCTTGGCATTTTTCAGGAAACAAATTCAAGCCAAAGAATCAGTCTCCATGGGATGCAGTGTGAGTTGGTGGAGTGAATATCCTGGAAGAGAAATCGTTCTTTTCAGCTCCAGAAGCTGTTCTGCCTCTCTGTCTACTCCTGAGGCCAGGCCCAATGAGAGCTCAGGCACATAGTTGATAATTTGAGATTGGGGTTAAGCCAAATAAATAAAGTACTGGATAGATTTGTGAATATGCAAGGATATATAAATGAAAGTATTATCTTTGTGAACAAAAGAAAATTTAAAATATGTTGAGCCTTTTCATGTGGTAAAGCATGATGAGGACATAGGTGCTTTGAATGAGCACTGTTGGGGGCTGAAAGTAAGACCCCAGGGAGGTTAGAAGAGGGAGGGAGGTCCTCAGGGAGGATGTTAAAATAGGTGTTTCAGCCCAGTTGTTGATGTGCAGTTGAATTTCATTCCCCACTCCCTTTCCCAAGCAGAGGTGTATTAGTCAGGGTTCAGTTGCAGGAAGCAGAAACTACTCTAGGAATTTTAATCAGAATGCTTAAAAGAATTTGGTGCTTAGAAAATTTTAAAAGGCTCGAGGAGTTGATGTCAGGCCAGGCTTACAGAAAATGACTTTCCGAACTGGGCCCCTGGGGAGCTGCTACTCTGTCCACCAGCCAGAGGTAGGAAGTCCAGAGGTTACCATGTGAACTCTAGAATTGTTGATGCCAAAATCATATCACCATAGCTGTGACCCAGAGATAAGGAAACCTCTGTCATCACTGATGCAACTGCCTCTTTATGCCCATGAAGATAATGGCTGGACCCTGGATCACAGATGCAGAAAATACTATCTCCATCCCTGGGGCTTTGCATGCAATGGGAGGATTGCCCCCACCCCCCAGCTCTATTCTGTCTTCCAAATCTTATTCAAGTGCCTTCAAGTGGCAGAACATAATTTGCATCTAGAATACTAACTGCAAAATCATCTGAAAATAGTTGTTTTCAATTTGGTAGTCAAGGAAAGCACACAAGAAAAGAGGTTGGGGTTGATGCTGAGGACCAATTCACCATATCTGCTACAGAGTGAAGACTGATGGGGAGGTGTCAGGGGAGTGGGTTTCCCTTCCCTCAGGTCAAAAGAGAAGGGCTTCAGGGGCACTACTCAGAAAGCTGGAGGTGCATCCTCTGCAGTTTGGGAGTTAGGGCAGAAGGCACTCTAGCCGCTGCCTGGGGAATCTAAAAATGAGAGATGCTCTGACTTCAGAAGCAATATGATTTTGGTGCTGCATTGTGATTGGCCTGTTCTCCCAGAGTTTGGGATTCAAGAAGAAGAGTGTTGAGGAAGAGAGAAGGAAGCATGAGGGTTTCCAACGGACATGATGTTCCACACATGAACGAGAGCTAGTGTGGAATTGATTCATGACTGTTCAAGTGGGTTGTCTGAAGGGGAGAAGGAGCTTCAGCAGAAAGAGGCTGGAGGTCAGCCATGGAATTCTTAGGGGCTGAGCAAAGAGATGCAACACGGAGCAGGAGGAGAGCACAGCATATACAAACATTCTCCCTAAGAGCAGGAATCTTAGACAGGTTTATTGTCTGCCAGGCCCAGAGAGTGTATTGAAGGCTCACATCAATTTCAGACATTATAAATGGTCCTGCCTCTTTTAATCTCCTCTCTCTTCATACTTCATAGGTTAGAAATGATAGGTATAAGAGAGAATGGAGGAGGAGATGCAAGGTGATAAAAGTGAGTGATATGGAATTAATTGTGCCCCCCCCCAAATTCATATGTTGAAACCTCAACCCCCAAGAAGGCTGTATTTAGAGATAAAGTTTTTATAAAAATAATTAAAAATAAATGAGATTATAAAGCTTGATCCAATAGAATTAGTTATGAGAAGAGACATCAGAGCTCTCTCTGCCATGTGAAAATACAACAAGAAGGTGGCTGTTTGTAAGCAAAGAAGAGAGCCCTCCCCAGGAACTTAATTAGCCAGCATCTTGATCTTGGACTTCCCTGCCTCCAGACCTGTGAGAAATAAATTTCTCTTGTTTAAGCCACCGAGTCTATGGTATTTTGTAATGGCAGTCCAAGCAGACTGTAAGAAGCCAATTAAGCCCCCTACTCTGTCTGCTTGTAACTTGCAAGCTGAAGGGAGAGAAGGGTTACAAACTTAAACCAAGCTTAGCGTTTCAATGATTATATAAGGGTGGATATTTCTCATAATGAATTGAGATAATAATTTGTTGCTTTTTATGCCCAAAGAGTGACCAACATGTCATGGGATTGTTTGATATTTCTTCCAGGGACTGGAGAAGAACTAGCTTCAAGAGTGAATTTAAAGAGTCAATGGGGGCAGAATATAAAATTGCCTGAGAATTATAACCTAAGAATTGTTCTTGTTCAACATATTGATTATAAATTAGCCTCCCAAATCAATACACCATGTTTCATACTACAGATACCCACATATCCTTAAGGAGATAGAATGACTCTAGGCCCCTTAGAAATGACCATACCTGGCTGAGCTTCCCAGAACCGGATTGGTCCACGGTGAAAACAGAGGAGAGTGGGAGAGGCAATTGGCTGGTTGCACTTCTGACTCCTTTCCATTTCCAAATGCACTAATGGCCTATGTAGACACAAAGGAAATTCACATTTGTGAGAATTCAAGGAGTCCATCTATATCATAGCATTTAAGTTGGAGTTCTTTAATGAATCACAGCCTAATTTTCTTTCTTGCTCCTGGCTATTTTGTTGTTGCTTAAAAAGTCTGCCGAGCGAAGGATCATACAACTTCTTACCTTAACATGGTAAAGCATATTTGGTAGGTGATGGGCAAACTTCCTCGAGTGTATGACATAGACCCCAGTTATAGCCTATGTGGAAACAAAAATTGTGTGGATGGTCTGACAAGGAAGTATGATTTCATTCCAATTACTCAAAGCCAAACAAGGAGATTCTGTCTGTTAGCCACTTTGGGTCTGGTTTCTTCTGCTACTCTGGCTCTTTTCCCAGGAGGATAATTCTCATTACAAAATAACATGGCTCTCAGGAAGGTCACGTGATGTCTGAATAGGATTAGGGCAGATGGCAAATATTCTTGACCTTCACCCAACATGAAGCCAGAATAGGCTAATGCCCTCTTAGTGGGAAGAAGCCCAATCTGGTAGGTAAAAGAGGACTCAAATTTTGATGAAAAAAGTTGACCTTGATAAAGGCAAAATGTGTGGCCTCTTTACCTCTTGCCTTTATATCTTTTAATTAAATGAGCTAAGTGAAACCATTCTTTCAGATTAAAGAGTTAGCATTTCAAGTGTATCTGTTTATTCAATATTAGATTGAAGACATTGACTAACATTGTCAAAATTTGGTATACCACTAAAGGAAATCAACATGCATTTTAAAATGTCTATTTGTATAATATTTAAGTTGCTTAGATGCCAAGCAAGGGGAAATGGCAACAGGGAACAATGGCATGTGTCTCAGCCCTCTCACTCTTATATGATGCTAGTTTGCCCAGAAATGAATAAACAAATAGCAAACTAGGGTGGGCTCATAGGTTCAAAGGCTAATCAATAAAGCTAAAGATAAATAGTTAGCAAAGCTGAAATTTAAAATTTCTCTGAGATTAATTTACACACCATAAAATTTGCCCATTGTAAGTGTTCAATTCAATTATTTTTAACCAATCGGCAGAGTTGTGCAACCATCACCACAACCTAGTTTTAGAACTTTTTCATTGCCTCAAAAAGTTACTTCATGCCCATTTGCAGTAAATCTCCACTCCACCCTCAGCCCCAGGCAACCATTAATCTAATTTTTGTCTCTATAGACTTCATATAAATGGGACACAATATGCACTATTTCGTACATCTGGCTTCTTTCAGTTAGCATAAAGTTTGGCTATTATGAATAATACAGCAATGAACATTTGCTTACAGATGTTTGATTTTATTTCTCTCAGTTAGGTACTTCAGAGTGGAATTACTGGTTTGTATGATAAGTTTATGTTTAACTTTTTAAGAAACTTTTTATTTTTGTAAAGTGGCTATACCATTTTACATTCCTTTCAGCAATGTATGAAAGTTTCCATTTCGCCATGTTCTTACCAACACTCTTTATTGTCTCTCTTTTTAATTTTTGCCATGTTAGTGGGTATGAAAAGTTAACTCATCATGGTTTTAATTTGCATTTCTCTAATGAGTAATGCTATTAAGCATCTTTTCATATGCTTTGTTAAACATTCCCATATCTTCTTTGGTGAAATATCTATTGAAACCATTTGCCCATTTTTAAATTAGGTTGTTTGTCTTATGGAGATATAAGCATTCTTTATATATTCTAGATACAAGACCTTTATTAGATACATAATTTGCAAATATTCTCTTCCAGTCTGTGAGTTGTCTTTTCATTTTCTTAGTGAGGTCTTTTAAACCACACAAGTTTTTTATAAAGTCCAATTTTTCAATATTTTTATTTTATGGATTGTGCTTTTGGTGTGACTTTTTTGGGGGGTAGTTCTACCATTAACTGGTGTGTGGGAACATATATTCTCCTCTGTTCTCTTTGCTATATCCCTAAAGCTGCCCAAAAGTATTTTACTGAAGAAAAATAGTAAAAAAGTTTTAGACAGGCACAATCTCTAACATTGTTTTGAGAATGTAGAAAAAAAAAAGTTTATTTTGAATAAAGGAGGGAAAAAAACTAAAATCTAGCATAAAATTTATTCTGAGAGAAATGTTGCAGTAAAGTTAACATTAAATTAATATTAACAAGAGGATGGACGAGCAGGAAGGGAAGACATAGTTAAAATTTGATATTATTGATTCTTTCTTTGGATAATATATGAAAAAGCAGAGGCCTTTTGGGGGACCTTGACTCAGGCAGGCCGCGGGGAGAGACTAGTGGTGGTTCCTTCCCTATCATTCGCCTTCTCTTTTCTGGTGGCACAAGATGGGGCTGGTTAGCAGAGTGTGGAAGAGGAGAGAAAGCACGCAGCACCTAGTCAGCAATAGGTAAAGAAAATCATGATGTGGAAAAGTTGGCATCAGAAAAACCAGGCTTATATCCCAGAGCTGCCCCCAACTAGCTAAATTACCTCGAGACATTTGATCTCAAAAGTCTCCATTTCTTCCCCTTTAAAATGGAAACAGTAATTCCTCTTCCTAGGGTGACCAGCTTGTGAATGTGTCTGCTGCAGTAGGAACCCAGTAGAGTCCACCACAAAAATCTAGAAAAGTTCAGGGCCAAAGCACCTCTAGGTGGGGCAAGAGTGTGTGAGCATTAAGTCCCAGAAGACTGGAGATTAAAACGACCATTCGTACCTTTGATATGCAAACGAATGGACCGGAGCCACACCTCCCCTCTCTGGCCCATTCACCCCAGGCGACTTGCTCTGCCTTAATCTTCCCGGGGCTGGGATCTGGGCAAGCAGGGACCACCCCAAGAGCCCAGAGCCCGCAGCAGTTATTCACACTAGTCGATCCTGATCTGTTCACCCAGTCTTCCCTTGGCCTTGCCTTGCCTTGTCCGTGGAGACCTCAATAAAGGCCTTGGCTTAAGCGCTCCCCTGCTCCTGTCTTCTGCCTCCTGACCGCCCTGCGGCTAGCCCAGGGGGCCCTGCGTGGGCAGCCACGCCTCAGGTGTCCAGGAGTACAGTGAACTGCTTTCCTCTCCTCTGTCTTCTCTCAGACTGCCCTGACTGACCGTCTCCTAAAAGAACACAGAACAAGTGAGGCAGGCGACTGGACAAAGAGACAAATTTGCCTTCCCCCACGAAGGTCGTACAAAAATAAAAATAAAACAACATTCATGGCAAAGTTTGACATTTCCTCTGGAAACCTAACCGGATACTAAAAGAAATCATCCCAGTGTTGTCAGTAATGTGATGTGGGCAGTGGAATATAGGGAACGCTCTCTGGGAGACAGAAACCCCATAGTTTTTCATTTTTATCTTAAGTGATTAAAGGTGTGGGAGATCTTAGACTCTAAATGAAAGATAACTGATACCAGAGAGCAAATGAGTGAGGAAGAGTTCAGTTGAAACCTAAGCGCTGTCATTAAAAAAAGAAAAAAGCAGGAAGAGTTTTTCTTATGAATCAAATGAAGGCATTGGTGTAGATAACTTTGAGGCTGTAAACAGCCTTTATGGTTTCACCACAAGGAAGAACTTTTCATAGAAGTAAGACTCTACTTGCCAGAAGGAAAGTTTCCCAAAGAGATTTTAAGGTGGTTGTTAAGATGGAGAGGTGCTCAGAAAAGTCGCTTAAGAAGGAAGGTATTTTGAATGAAGTAAGAAAGCAGGAAAAAAGAATTCCTACATTAAGACATATGCCGGTACATAAAAATTCACGTGTGAAAAATACTGGAGATAGCATCTCCTCTACACTGGAATCCACAAAAAGTCGGTATTTGGATGCTAGAGAGGGCTAACTTTCAGATCACAATGTTAGACACAGTAATTAAATTTGGAAAGGCCTGGAAATGTGCAAATAGGTTCTGAGAATCAGGAAGGCAACCAGGAGACAGATCACTTGCAGGGCCTGGCCTACACCTGGGCTTGGAGAAATACCGTGAACCTCATATGTCATAACTAAATAGATTGTCACTGAAAAACTATTTCTGGAGACTGGCAATTCCCCCTCATTCTCTGGGCCTGCAAATCTGGTTGTTAGCGCCCAGCAGCTTAGACCCACCAGGCAGACTTATTTGTAGCATATATAGCGGCTGTGACTGAGTTTTAAAATAAATGCTTCAATACTTGAATATGATGGTCTGTAAAAATATGACTACTAAAATAACTTAGACATTCACACCTGTGCTGGATATTTTCTGTTCTTCCCTCTCAATCTGCTCTCCACCTGTTCTTGTTCTGCTCTTGGCCCTGTAGGGATTACATCAATGGGTCCCTTCCCTTCTGCTTTCTTGAGGGGACCCTCATGAGTACCATACCTTAGTGCCAGGCATTAGGAAGAACCCTGTTAAATTTATTGAACTCAGGAGAATGGGAGTCTTGTTTGGGACGTGTGTGTGTGTGTGTGGTGTTTTCGTATGTAGTGTGTTTCTGTACATAAGATGTGTGCTTACTCAAAGGCCAAACTTAAGAGAGGGAAGGAAGGGGAAACAGATGAAGGAGCCTCTATTTCCAAGCAATGATACCCCTGCCAGAAGGCCCCGTGTATTATGGATGCAGGGCTCTTTGCCTGTAAGTCCTTCTGTGTGTGTGAAGTTTTATTGTATATAAGTGTCATACATGCTATTTGCAAAAAGTCCACACAATAGCAAGTTATGAAGTATTTGAATAAACTGAAAACTACTTACAATTCCACTAGCCAGAATTGATATTTTGGAGTATGTCCTTTCAGACTTTCTCTCTCCTCCTCTTCCTCATTTATTTATTTGAGTGTGTGTTTATTTACAATAGCAACAAGTGCTGATTTTGAAAAAATTCTGAGGATGTCAAATTGTATAAAGGAAAAAACATGAAGAGCCAGGTTTCTTTTCTGAATCAGAAGTTCCTAAAGGGGTATCAAAAATAACTTAAATACTTCTATTCAATAATAATCCAAACTCTTTTCATACTCAGCCTTCAAGATGTGATGCTCCCAGAACTTGGTCAGGTACTCATAGCTTGAAAACAAGTCAAGGGAAATGCTGGCTTTACACAATTTCCTAAACCTCCCCTAGCTTCATTCTCCTGCTATCTCTATTCCCCTCTTCTTTTCAATGTAAAACTATTTAGTTATGAAAACCTTAATAACCATAGTATTAGAGGAGTTTAAAAAGCATTAGGTAGGAATTTTTCCCCCTCTGAACAATATAAAGGTGTTTTTGAAGAAAGAAATATTTTTCACTACCACAGTAATATATTATTGTTATAAAAACTTCGAGCAATAGAAAAATAGAGGCAAAATAAAATTTGAAATCACTCTATTGCCCTCTCAATCCTTATCCCAAACCACCCTAATCTCATGCCTCAGGAGTAACCATTGATTAAACATATTTTAAAAAGAACTGAATAAAGAGGAACAAATTTTCTTCAGATATTTTCAAGATACGAAAATAAGTTGGAGAAAAAGAATTAGCCTTTATCTTGCCCATTTTAAATAAGCAGAAATAGATTCAAGGTTAGAAAGAAGCTTATGAAATGGGTAGAGAAAAGAATAAGAGATAAGGGTTTTGTTTGTCTGTTTTAAAGCATTTTCTGAGAGAAAAATGTACCCATAGAGAGGAATTCAACTTGCTGGGGGGGAAACTAAGAAGAGATTCAGTATTACCAATTTTTAAGAATTGAAACTTCCAGAGAGAAGTAGAGATAGAATGTGGTTCACACACCATGGGAATGTGAAGGGCTTCCGGTAGGAGGGGGACAAGTGTCCCTCATGGCTGGCAGTGGGAGGAAGAGTTGGCTTTGATCGCTGGTTGCTCAATTGTAAGCCCTCAGGCACAACCCACTCAGTGCAAAGGCAAAGGGATGATGGGATGGACTAAAACCCATTGGTAATAAGAAAATACAAAGCAAACAATAGAAAGCATGTCCTGAGAAGAGGAGCATTAATGACCCCAATGGCACATGGTTAATTTTCTAATAGTTGAAGATGATGATTATATTTAGCCAGTGTGGCTAAGAAAATAAAGACCAACAATGTTTACCAAGTAGTGCATGTATGACATTTCTTCTGTTTTAGTTTATGGCTATAACTGTTTGCAAAACCTTCTAACAGTTTATGACCAGGCTTCTTAGAATTTCTTTTTTTTCTTTCAAAAATAACCACTGTGTTTTTGAAGATCTTTGTGTTGGGATTAGAGCCTTAAAGGCATTTTGCATAGGGAAATAAGAAAATAAGATTTTGCGCAAGCTTTCAAAGGACTAATTACGGGCTTGAGCCCATTTAGGAAAGAGAGAAAAATCCTCCTGAAGGGGAAGTGGGAAGAAAAATGAGGAACAAAACCATAAGAAAGAGGTAGACTAGAGATGTTTATGTTCAGTTACTTTGTGTTATTGGTTTCTGAGTGTGATGTGAGAAAAAATTAATAGATGATGAATGAATAGGAAGTGGTAAAATGGAGAGAAAAGAATGAATTCTCCAAAATAGGGTTAAGCTATTTTTGTTATAATTGCTGTTAGGCGGTTATTATTCATCAAACTAGATTTTCATTTTTTTGTTTTCTTGAGTATAGGAGTTATGAAGATAAAAGAGATGATATCTCAGAAAACATAATGCTCTCTTTGCAATTTTTTAAACTTCTTTTGTAGCACCTTTCCCACTAGAATATGTGCAGCATTAGGTTGCAATCTACTTGAAATCTGTTGAAAAGCCAACACCGGTATTTTCTCTCGTTATCTCATAGATGGATGCTCAACTGCTGAGCAGCAAAGACTCTAAGGGAGGAATTCAGAGCAAGCATTTTTTCCAGTGGGCAGATGGAAGCCAATAAGTAGCAGAGAGGTTGCTTAATACAAAGTGGCAGGAAATAACGTGGCGAAATTAGCTGTTTCCATCTTCAGTCCTCAGTAGCCATTCATACTCAGACTACCAAGATGGCAAAGTTGAATTGAACGACTCGGTGCAAGTGCCTACCAACTACATGTTATAAGATAAAAAGGCTTCCTTGCATTCATCCTGTTGAGTATCAAGAGCCCTGTTATGGGTAGAATTCTTTTGCTTGTAAAGGAGCAGTGTGGCCACGTGGTAATGCAAGAAAGGAACTCACAGGCAGAAAACCCAGGGGAATGTGACCACTAGGCCATGGGAGGGTGAGAACCAAGGTGGCTTTGGGCTCTGGCTACATCCTCTCCCTTTCTTCCTACTCGCTTCTTCCATTCCCTCCCCTTTCCTTCCTCCCTTCCCCTCCCCTTCTCTCCTCTTCCTTGGCAACTCTCCTTTCCTCTGTCTACTCAGCTGGTCCCAATTGGCATATTCTGGATACCCTGCCTTCGCTCCCTATGTTCCTTGCCTTTACGTAGGCTGCATCCTCACCCTGAACTGTTCTCCCTCCTCTTCTTAGTCTGGCTGGGTACTGCCTGCCCATTCAGAGTTGTCTCAGATGCAGCCTCTTCCAGGAAGCTCCTCTTCATCCTCCAGGGCTGGGATAAGTGTCCCACCTGTGAGCTCCGAGGACTGCTGGTGCTAACCATGCCATTGTGTGTTGTAATTGCCTGCCTGCTTGTCCCTTCCCCCAAGGCACTGTGGGACCCTTGAAGGCAGAAACTGTCCCTTGTTCTTGTTCCCCCAACACTTTACACAGATCCTGGAAACATCAATGAACGGCATACCCTAGGATTGTACAGTCCCCTCTGACTTTCCAGCATCACTGATCTAACTTTTGAGTTCAGGTGTCAGATTCCCAGTGGGGCTCACTGGACATTTATTGAATGAATGGAGGCTGAGGCAGGAGGATCGTTCAAGGTCAGGAGTTCGAAACCAGCCTGAGCAAGTGCTAAACCCCGTCTCTACTAAAAATAGAAAGAAATTAATTGGCCAACTAAAAATATATAGAAAAAATTAGCTGGGCATGGTGGCGCATACCTATAGTTCCAGCTACCCAGAAGGCTGAGGCAGGAGGATCGCTTGAGCCCAGGAGTTTGAGGTTGCTGTGAGCTAGGCTGACGCCACAGTATTCTAGCCCGGGCAACAGAGTGAGACTCTGTCTCAAAAAAAATTAAAATAAAAAATATTGAACAAATGAATGAGTGAGTAAATAAACCTGTTGCTCACATTTCTGAATTACATATAAATTGTTTGTTTGTATTGTCACAACACCTAATAGTCCCATATTTGTCTTCCTCATTATGGCATGCATCAGATTTGCTTGGGTCTGGAGTTTAAATCCAGAATTCTACAATGCAAACCAGTGCAGGGCTAGCACTAAGTAAAATCATACTGAAACCAATAAAGAATGATCCTGACTTATTTGTTGTCTTGGAGTCCCTGACTGAGAATTCCAGTGGTTGATGTAGCCCAGCTGGCTAAGAAACAGCTCACCCTCTAGGAGATGGCTCAAGATGAGTGGCTTTTCTCCTAGCCAAGAGACGAACTGTACTTTGGATGTCAAATGACTGAACTGGTTGGTATTCCTCCTAAATCCTTTCACTCCCAACTGGAAAAATTCATAATGTTGTAAAGAAAATAATAGCTTGTGATTTATATTTTTGTGATCTTAAGAATATTCCCAGGAGGCACATTTGTGTTCATTCTCTCAAACTCTTGCTTTGCATCTTCAGCTAGACTTCAGAAATCATTTTTCACGTTTCTGATTTGATTTCATCATGGTTTGTGAACAAATTAGCCGCATTCACAATGTAAAAACGGTCTATTTCACAGTTACTGGTTCCTCCATGAGTTTATTACTGCCCACTTCAATCTAGGCTCATGCTCACCTGAAAAAGGAGGTGAAAAAGTGGTTTTAAACCCTGAAGGATTTCACAGTCTAGTAGATCTCAACCTGTTATCTCCCAGCATCACTGTTCTAACTTTTGAGTTCAGGCGTCATATTTCCAAGGAGGCTTGCAGTGAATTCTTGGGATACCAACATCAAGAAAAATCATGTCTGTCTCCAGTTGGAAGTAAAAGGAGATAAGCTCCATTTCTTTGACGAGAATATGGAATTTCCCTCCCAAAGCTCATGGGGAAATTTTTGGCTTACATGGTTTTGCTGCCACAACCACGTTGATCTGAGTGAATGGCCGTAAGTATAAGAATCCCATTTCCAGTTGTTGAACTCTCTGTAACAATTTGGGGATTAGTTTCTCTCTTGGCTAGTTTCAGTGCCTTTGTCCACAGTTATGTTTCTCTCTTAATTATCCTTTACTCAGAATAAATGAGTACAGAAAAATCTCCATGGAAGGTGGAGGGGCATTCCTTAGAAACGTACTCTAGGGGAGTTTCCAAGAAGCAAATAAGGTTCTAGGATGAGAAGCTCAGGAAGAGAATCAAGTCAGTCTTGATTAAAAATGGGCAGTTCAACAGTGAGCCTCTGTAACAGGGAACTGCATGGAGTTTTGCATTTATGACAGGAAGCTATGTGATGTCCACTAAATATTTTGTTTTGTTAATTTTGACCCCAGATTTTGGTTTCTGGAACAATATTTTAGAGTAGGTATGAACAGAAAAGAAGTAGCTTGCAAGTAAATTATTTCCTTTTGCAGTATAAATAACCCAACTGGAAGGGTGTTGGCTGACGGCCATCCCACGTGTAGGGGTCCGAGCCAAGACTTGTTCTTTCCTGGGACAAGATTTTCCACAATCACATTTAAGAACAACTGCATCCTTCCCTTATTAAGCCTCTAGCTATTAAAGAAGGAGTGAGATAGGGGGTAGCTTTGTCTGTCAGCAGGGTCACTAAATATTCCATTCCAGAAAGCCAACTGGCACTTGGTCAGCCACTCAGAGTTGAAAGGCCACAAGACACCTGGATCAGGTGCATCCTTTCTTAAGTTAACCATCCAGGAGCCACATACTCAGACAATATCAAATTCAAACTCACCAATCAGGCTTCCAAATTCCCATGCAAATCACCCATCAGGCATCAGGTGGTGCCAAGAATAGTCTTCTGGGCAAAAATATGTTTCACTTTCCTGTCTCTGATGCCTAAAATATCACCATTAAAGATTTTTATCTTTGGGTTGGAGAACTGAATTCACAAGCCAGAATTTATCTTTTATTGTGATTTTTTAAAAAAATGTGAGTGTGGAAATCAATAACCCAGGGCAAGAGGCCTAAAAGAGCATTAAAAAAAATAAATATCCTTAAGCATTGAATGACTAAAATGCAATTTTTGAACTGATTAGGCTATGAATGTAAATTTAATTAACCATAGGCATGTAAGAGACTTCAGAAAATTACTAAATGTGGCAGAAATGGATTCTTTCATTTAATTTCTTAACATTTTAAAAATGTAGTTTTTGACAAGCAACTATGTTCACATGGGTCAAAATTTAAAAGGTTCAAGAAGCCACACATGAAAAACCTTCCTTCCATTCCTAGTCCTTAACCACCCCCTTCCCTTTCCAGAGTCCACCAAGGCTACTGATTTATCGTGAGTCTTTTTAGAGATGGTCTACACACTTAAATATATTTACCTGGATTTCAGCATACTATATACAGTTTTCTGCACTTTGCTTTTTAAACCTAATAATATCTTCCAAACCATTAAAAATGAGCTATTTTATATAAAAATATGAGCTAGAATTATCAATGTGCATTCCAAAAGAGTATTCCCAGAATAAAAGAGTATTTCCATATATTAGGTTATTAAGTTTGAAATGTCTGATTTCCTCAAGTACTAAGTTTGACAGTTGATATCTATGACATTTCACTTTGACACTTCTTGTTTTATTTTTATTGTGAAGGTACATCCTCATTCTTTCAAACAGACGGTTTAGCATGTGATTTTTTAAAAATTTTTAATTTTTAAAAAAATTTATTTTCCCTGACTGGTAATCTAATGATGGATATGGATCAAAATTTGGGGTAAAGCAGTTTCTTCTTCTTCTTCTTCTTTTTTTTTTGAGACAGAGTTTCACTCTGTTACCCTGAATACAGTGCCATGGTATCAGCCTAGCTCACAGGAACCTCAAACTCCTGGGCTCAAGTGATCCTCCTCCCTCAGCCTCCCAGAGTGCTAAGATTACCAGTGTGAGCCACCATGCTTGACCTGGCTTGTGATTATCTGTCAAATTTTTTCTAGAACAATTTTTGTGAAACTATGGATAAGTCAAAAATTTGTGTTATTTTCAAATGTGAGTTCCATCATGGAACCAATGCAGGACAGACAGCTTGAAATACCAACGAAGTGTTTGGGAAGGATGTGGATACTGAATGCACAGTATGTTGGTGGTTTGAGAAGTTAGTGCCATTCTGATGATTTTAATCTTGAAAATGAGCCATTTGGGTGACCTGAGACCGAGGTGGATAATGATGACCTGAAAGCTGTAGTGGAAGTGAATCCATCTCATCCTACGTGTGAATTAACAGCAAGGTTTGCCATTACTATTTCAACAATATTGGACCATTTGAAACAAATCGGCAAGGTAAAGAAGCTGGATAGATGGGTACTGCATGAATTAAACGGGAGTCAGAATAGAAATTGTTTTGAAGCTTGCCTTTCTTGCCTGTCATGACATAAAGACGAACCATTTCTACACTGTATTGTTTACGTGTGATGAAAAATGGATTCTTTTTGACAATTGCAAGTGTTTGACACAATGGTTGGATAAAGATGAAGTGCCGAAACACAGTCCAAAACCAAATATTCATCGAAAAAAGCTAACGGTGTCTGTTTGGTGGTCCAGCGCTGGTATTATCCACTATAGCTTCATGAAACCTGGCCAATCAATTACAGCAGATGTCTACTGCAACCAACTGGACAAAATGATGAGGATGCTTGAGATTAAGCTGCTGAGATTGTCAATAGAGACAAGACAATGCTCGAACATGTGTCACACAAACAGAACTGCTTAAACTACAGAGGCTGGACTTGGAAACTCTCTGTCATCCACCATATTCACCAGACCTTGCACCAACTATCTACCACTTCTTCTAGGCTTTGGACCACTTCTTGCAAGGAAAAATATTCAATTCTCAACAAGCTGCGGAAAATACCTTTCAAGATTGCATCACCACTCACTCCCTAGGCTTCTTCACTGCTGGCATAAACAAGCTACCATTAAGATAGCAAAACTGTGTCGATGGTTTAGGTGCATACTTTGACGAATTATACTGCTTCTTGTTTGAGATAAAATAAACTACACTTTGATTCGAAATCAGACATTTCGTATTTAATGACCCAATAGCTTGCTCTTCTATGAAATAGTGCTGCCTCTCTAAGCTTCACTGTGTCCGAGTCTGTTGTCTAATGGTGGTTTCTTGCTGTTGGAGAGAAGCAGGAGGAGATTGGTAGGTGCCTCTGGTGCATACACTTGGCTGGGTGGCTGAACAAGAGGGGGCTATTCTGTGCCAGTATCAGGTCTTGACCTTGGCAGGTCCAGAAAGACTCTTTTTTTTTCACCATGAGTTTTTCCAACTCTGTGAGACTCTTAGAGAAAATTTATAAATGCCTGCCCAGTTTAAACAGGTCTTTTGACTTTCTTCAAGAGTCAAGAGGACTCCTGTTTGCCGGTGAGTCTGTCTCTCCTCTGGGTAAGTCTATTGATGAAAGTAGTCAGAGGCATTCATTGGTGGTGTCATCGGTGTTTGTCATCGAGCTACTCCTAAGAAAACCCTTACTTGTATAACTATTTTTTTCTTTTATAGTTATTATTTATGATTATTATGTGCTGAGCATTGTACTCCTGTTATTCCATTTGATTGTCACACAGTGCTATGAGGTAAGTCTTCTTATCCATATGTTACAGCAGAAGAAACTGAGGCCAATTTCATACAACACTCCTAATCCCCTCCACTCCTTCTTGATGATTTTTGGGCAGACCCTTCAATGAATGTCTTCACCCTTCACACCACTGAAGAGCCCTGGGGTTCCAGTTTCCCTTACTACATCCCAGTCCCTACAACACAGCCTCGCTCTGGAGCAACCGTCTGCAGGTGCACACGGCGTCATGTGGCTCGTGGGTGCTAGAAATACAGGATGAAGGAGCTCCCACCTGGAGCCCTGGTCTAGTGGTGAAGAATGACAAGTACGCTAACATTTGCAAGGCAGGGTGCTTTCACGGAGAGAAGGTGTATCTAGCATTCCCTGAGGTGTCAGGAAATGGTTATAATAATTAACATTTATTAAGCCCTTGACACATAACAGGACTGCTCTGATTTTTTTATACTTACTTAATCCTCTCAACAGTCCCCTGAGGGAAGGATTGTTGTTATTATTACGCTACTTTACTGATGAGAAAATAGTCACAAAAGAGTTTATGAAACTGGTCCCAATGAGACACAGCATGCGCTAAGCATTTCCATTATGTGTTTTACTTAATTCAATTCAGAGGAGATTCATAGCCGAGTTTTATGGCACCTTTTCATGACTGTTAAGAACTAATTGTGTCATAATTAATGCTTGATGATGTGATAGCTACAGTAGTTTCTGTGGAGAAAGAATAAAGTAGGAAGGTACCTAAGGAAACGGCTTTGATTTTTTTTAACATGTGGTCAACTCGTCCTTGAAGGAGAGAATGGGGGAGGAGAGCTGACTTGATATAGACATAAGCCATTTTCAAAACTGATAACTCATTCCTTCGATTTAGGGTGTGGTGCTGTGTGCCTGGATTAACCTTTCTTTTCCTACACAGGCAGGTCAACCTGCCTTTCCACTTGGAAAAGCCCTGTTTTGTGGTTAGCCATATACCACCCAACCAGCCAGTGTGCTCTTTAACATGCCACAGTGGTCACAAGGGAAACGAGTATGGATGACTCAACATGATTAGTCACTGCCATAGAAAAATAACCCAAACCAGAACTTACTGGTTCTGATTTTCTGGTGTCATTTATCCAAAGAGCAGTATCATCTCATTGATCTTAAAGGAGTTCCCTCCAGAGAGGGGATTTCACAGAAGGGCAAAAATGTGCAAGATGAGCAAGAATCCAAATTTCACATGGGTGGGACCTGTGGGGAAAGAAGACCCAGGAAGCATTTCAGAAATGGGTTGATCTGGAATGGAGCATAGAAAACAGGGAAGGAAAGAGGGGAATGGTTTGTTCTAGGAGAAGGCTTAAGATCTGTTCTCAGAGCATGGACTAAGGGTTAGGGGTCAGGGAAGTGAGCAGGAGAGTGGAGGCCTCTTGGGGGAGTTGCCACTCTCTCATTTCCCCTTCTCTGAGAACTGGCCCCCACTCACACGAACGAACGGACTCCCACCTGCTGTGTCTGAATCACATGCTCTTATTCTTTCTTAGCATAGCCAATTGGTTCAGGGTACTCCTGACCTGAATGGAACCAATTAGATTTGCCTCTGAGGAATTTGGAAGTCTGAGCTGAGAGATATCAGGAGCACATGCTGTCAAATGAGGGTGGTGACTTGGAATTGTCACTAATGGTAATAACCGGATATGCTCTGAGCTTAGTCCTTCCACAGACTGGTTGTTCATATCTTCCTTGGATTTCCTTATTTATTCACTACTTATGTTTAAATTAGCTGGGGTTGGTTTCTGTGATTTGGGACTAGAAGATCCTCATCTAAGACAGTGAGAAAGCTGGCAAATACCTCTTCAGGCTTCAATGACATCTTCCCAACTCTGATTGAAGAAAACCAATTTCTCCTAAGTAAGATTGACAGGTCAATTTTCTGGAAATTAAGGCTCCATTGAAGTCTGAGACTACTTGAGAGTGAAAACCAAGAAATGTGGCTTCTCTCTCTCCCTCTTAAATCATTTAAATTATTTCTCAGGGAATAAGATTAAGGTCCAACTGTGACTGACTCCAGCCAGGGGTAACTGAGAAGCCTACCACCTGATGATGGGCAAGATTTCCAGAACACATTACTGGCTGGTAAACCAGACTATTGCATCAGAATACCAACAGTAGGGCCCAGGAACCTGCATTGCAACATGGTAAACAAGCTCTCTCATTAAGTTGTATGTTATTATTTAGATAGATTTTACATATCTATATGTATATACACACATATGTGCATCTTTAACAGTAATCTTGGGGGCAAATTACAGTTCTTCTAAAACATTTTCTAATCATTGGCTTACAGTATTAGTTTCCCAGGGCTGCCTAAATAAGTTAATACAAACTAGGTGGCATGAAAGGACATAAATTGATTCTCCCACAGTCCTAGGGGCTAGAAGCCTTAAATCCAGGTGTTGGCAACACATGCTTTTCTGAAGGCTCCAAGAAAGCCCTTCCTTGCCTCTTCTAGCTCCTGGTGCTGCCGGCAACCCTCAGTGTTCTTTGGCTTGGAGCTGTGTCACTTCAATCCCTGCCTCCACTGTCATGTGGCATTCTCCCTGTGTCTGTGTCCTTATTTTCCTCTTCTTATATTGACCCTAGTTATTGGCTTAAAGCCTGCTCCAATCCAGTATGACCTCATCTAAACTTGATTACATATACAAAGACCCTATTTCCAAATATGGTAACATTCATAGGTCCCAGGGGTTGGGATCTGAACGTATCTTTTGTGGGGAACACAGTATAACCCACAACACTTCCTGTTGGACATTTATGTTGTTTCTGGTTTTTTTCCGAAATGATAACACTGCAGTGGACAATATTTTACATAAACCTTTGATGTCACCTCCTCTGACTATTTCTCTACGACAGATTCCTAGGGAGTGCATGATAGATCAGAAGGAGTGTTAATTAGAGTCCAACCAGGAAAACAGAAAATTCTCTTTAAGTTTTAGAACAATAGGGACTTAATGAAAAAACTGGTTACACAGGTGCTGGGAGCAGCTGTGGAGCTGTCAGGGGAGGAAAGGCAGCCCCGAGTTTAGGAGTGGAGCCCCAGCCGCTCCTGTGAGCACTGGCGCTTGCAGGCACTGATGGGTTCTAGAACCAGGGCAGGCCAGGTGGGTGGGAGCCAGGTCCTCCCCAGTGACTTTCAGGTGCCACCTGCAGTTGAAACTGGGGACCCACCTTTTCCTTTCTTCCCATCTCCCAGCTTTCCCCTATGCCTCCATGGTACCGTAATAAATAAATAACATTTCCCCCTATTTGCACAGGCAATAGATATCAACTGTGGGAAATTTGGAAAGAAAAGCAAAGAGAATAATATTAAAATCCCCTCTAACCTTACACTCAGAGACAACATCTATTAACATATATACATATATATGTAATATATATTTCTTTTATGAAGTTGTAATATTCTATACATGCTCTTTGGTAGCTTCGTTTTTTTTTTTGAGACAGAGTCTCACTGTGTTGCCTGGGCTAGAGTGCCGTGGCGTCAGCATAGCTCACAGCAACCTCAAACTCCTTGGCTCAAGCAATCCTCCTGCCTCAGCCTCCCGAGTAGCTAGGACTACAGGCATGTGCCACCGTGCCTGGCTAATTTTTTCTATTTTTAGTTGTTTGGCTAATTTCTTTCTATTTATAGTAGAGATGGGGTCTTGCTCTTGCTCAGGCTAGTCTTGACCTCCTGAGCTCCAGTAATCCTCCCACCTCGGCCTCCCATAGTGCTAGGATTACAGGCGTGAGCCACTATGCCCGGCCTGGTAACTTCATTTTTAATCTTAACAATGGATTGAGAAAAAATAAAATTTTAAAATATTAAATTGTTTGCTTAGCATTCTATAATACGAGTACACTATAATTTTAACATGTCTCCTGTTATTAAACTTTCAGGTTGTTCAAAATTATAAAAATACAGAAGATAATTTCAGATAAATAATTTCAATAAAGTATGGTACTTGGTGGAAAAGGGCAACTACTGTAGACTGAGTGCTCAGGAAGGCCAAGAATGGTGATGTCTGAAGCTTTACATGCATTCACTCATTTGAGCTTCCCAACCCGAAGAGGCAGTGCTGTTATTACATCTATTTTACAGATGAAAAAACTGAGGCACAGACAGCACTGTTACTTGCCTAGAGGAATGCGGTTTGTGTGGTGAAGCCAAGATGTGAAGGCAGGCCGCCTGGCTCCAGAGCTGTGCTCTTCAGCACACCATCCCCGTCCCTGGCAGCTCTGTAAATAGCTCAGAGAGCCTGGCTGGAGGACACCTGAGAGCCGGCGCTTCACCTGGTACATCGTGGCAGACCCTAGAACAGTGCTGGCCAAAGTACTGTGCCTGTACCCACTGTTTTATGTCAGGGCTACTGAAAGCTACAGTATAGACATCTATTTGGAGCATCAATTTTATTCAAGGTTTTAGAGAAAATAATATTTTATATTAAAACAGACTCGGATATGTTATTGGGCAGAAAGAAAAATTAATGTGAATATTTAAGGTGAAACACAGAAGCTCAGAGAAATGTCGTGTTTGCAGCAGGCGTTGCCCAAGAAGACCACCAGCCACACCCCATTCATACCCCAATCACGCCCCTGTGCCCTGAGCACTTCCCTAGGAAAGTCTGAGAAATACTACAGCACTGCCAAGTGCCTGCCCCTATCAGTGAGTGCTCACTAAATATTCTAGAACCTGAATGGAATTATGTGTTAATTGCCCTATTACATACAAAGTGAGAGTTGTCCATTTTATTTCTGAATGTTGGAGTTTCTCTTGGACTTGATATTTGCTGTCCTGAACTCCCGAACTTGCATCACTGTTGAAATACACAGCATGATGCAACTCCAAAATCCAGCAAGGACGCCCACAGACTCTGCCTTGGGATCCCCCAACTTTGTGGGTCAGTTTGTGCGATGGCAAGCCTTCGGAAGACCCCTTCTCCTCCGCTTTATATCCCCAAGTCTAGCCCTGTTCGAGACTCATAGTAAGTGTTCAGTATGTGTGTGTGTGCTTTTAAAGATGAGCGAGTGAATATATGAGTACTCTCTTTGAAATTAATCACATCAGCACAACCAGCGTTATGTAAACTCAAAACTAAGATAAGAATAGTTTTCTCACAGAATAGCATAATGACAGTACCGCTCCTTGGTCATGTTCACAGAAACGAAGGACACTTGTCTCAAGCTCTGAAGGCGTTTACTCTTCCTGGGGTGAGGCAGCTCCCCTAGGTCTGTGTCTAAACAGATTTCAAATGAAGCAATCCATTGACACATCCAGTGTTCAGTCCAGCAGACAACATCATCTTACGTAAATAAAAGCCTGCAGGAGCCTGCAGAGAGGAAGCAGAGGAAGCCGTTTGCTTACGTGCCTTTGCAGACAGTTCAGGCAGCTCAGCGTTGCCCCCGGCCGCCCTCGGGCTTACTCCAGGTGCGGTACCACAGGCTCAGGCAAATCAAAGGCGCAGACTGCCTGTAAGTTCCTGTCGTGGGACTCCTGATTTCTATTTTACTTCCCCACGTTACTAAAATGATGACAGAAAGGGTCCATGGTCACTATAGGGGGTATGAGGCATTCTGCAACTTTGTTTAGCCTTTGAAGTGCTTACCAGACGCTTGTTTTCCATAATGCTTGCTGTCACGGCCAGGCGAGGCCATGAGTTATGAAGGAAGGTGGGAGAAGGATGGTTTCTAGTGCTAGGTCTAATCCAGTATTTCACAGGGGACCTAGAGGCGCAAGGCTGGGCGAAAGAGCTAGAGTCATGATACAGTGGCTACAGAATTGTGGCTTTCCCTAAGTGTGAGTGGAGGAGAAAGCAGGCACCCTTGGCTGTTCTCAAGTAGAGTTCATGAGATTGAAGTCATCTTCCTTAAGAGGTCTGGGCTGGCTGCTCGAGAGTGTTTTATTTTCCTTCTTCCATTTTGGAGCTAAACTGTTCAATCAGAAACCTCAGGGGTCAGTGCCAAGGCTAAGAGGCGCCCAGCCCATAGACAGGAGGAGTGGGGACACTTCCCACCCAGTTTCCACTGTGCGCTGCTGCTCTTGTCCCTCTTGTCCACTCTGCAGTTGACTGGGACTCCCAGAGGGGGACCCACAGCTTGTTTTCCTCACTCTGCCCCACTTGGACATCACTCTCAACCCCATTCCACCACCCCAAGATTTTAAGAATTAAGAAACTGCAAGTAGAGTTTCTTTTTACTAAGGAAAACAAATCTTAGTCAAGGCAAATCATGTGGTCCACACATATTTATTGAGTGCTCATCCTGTCTTAGGTTTTGTTCTAGGTGCTGGTTGTGCAGCAGCAAACAAAATGAATTCCCTGCACCCATGGGGCTTATAGTCTAGTAGGGAGAGACAGCCAATAAGCAAATAAACATCTAGTATGTTAGGTGGCAATAAGTGCCGTGGGTAAACTAAGGCAGGGTAAGGCAAGACAAGAGAGCTAGAGGTGGGAGGAGTTGTAATATTTTAAATATTACAGGAACTATATTGAATATATCAGCAAAGAGGTCCTCTCTGATAAATGACATTTGAGAAGAAACCAAAAGAAAGAGAATAAGCCATGGGATATCTGGGGAAAGAACATTCTAGGCTGAGGAAATAGCAAATACAAAGGCCTGTGTCCAGGGCAGAGGGTGGCCTGTTCAAGGAGCAGCAAGGAGGGCACGAGGATCATGGGGGCTTTGGCACAGTTCTACCCGGTTCTCTTGGGCCACCTCTCTACGCCCACCAGAACTCCTGCCGTTGATGTCACTGTTCACCTCGCGTTGCTCCATCCTCTGGCCTCGTCCTGCTCTCTCCTCAGCACTGGACAGAGCCCATCACAGCCGCCTTCCCGAGACACTTCGGGAGGGACGGTGCTGGCCTGGACTTGGGTGGCAGTGGTAGAGGTGGCCGAGACATTGTCAGATTCGCGATATGTTTTGAAGGTAGAGCTTTCAAGAGTTGCTAATGGGTGTGAGAAGAGTGGAGAATCAATAGGTTGGAGAAGATGGAAGAAAATCAAGAGTTTTCTCTTTTTTGTGGATATATTAGTTTGAGGTCTCTTTTAGATATTCAAGCGGAAATGTCGAGAAGGCAGTTGACTATTGAGGACTGGGATTGGGAGGAGATACCGACTTGGGTGTGGGGGGTGTATGGGCTGATGGTGCTGAGAGGACAGAGAGAGGAGGCCTGAGGACTAAGCGGCAGGCACTCTGAGGACAGGAGGTCAGGGGCCTGGGGAGGTGTCACCCATGAAGGAGGGAGAAAGAGCAGAGAGAGGTGTCCCAAAGCAGAGTGAGGAAGCGTTTCAGGAAGGCGGCTGTGATGGGCTCTGTCCAGTGCTGAGGAGAGATAGGACGAGGCCAGAGGATGGAGCAACGCGAGGTGAATGGTGACATCAACAGCAGGAGTTCCAGTGGGTGCAGGGAGGTGGCCCGAGAGAAAGGAGGGAAGGGCGCAGAAGCAGCAGGATAAGATTTTCTATAAATGGGAACAGAAAATGGGGCAGAAGCTGGAAGACATGGGGTCAAAGGAGTGTTTCTTCACGATGGGAAGTAAAAGTGCTATTTTTTCCTCTTATGTAGTATTCATTTATTTATTTATCACACATAGAAGACAGGTATGTTGTAGCCACATTAGAAAATACACTTAAGAAAACAAGAAGAAATTCATTGAAGAAACCTTTTCTATTACCATGAAGACATATAACCTCTGTAAACATTTTGGTGGGGAACTTTCTGGACTTTTCCCCATGCTGTTTAGTCACCTCCTTTTAAAACTGAGCAGTATAATCTTAACATGTTTTCATGTCAATGTACACTTGTATCATCTTTATTAAATGGCTTCATAACACTTCATTTATTTGAATATATGTGGATTTGCTTAGCCAATCTCTTATTATTAAATATTTAAATTGTTTTCTTGTTTTTAACTATTAAAAATATTTCTTTGTATTGATGTTTTCGTGTACCTGTCCAGTGATTTCCTTAGGACAAATTTAACAGGTAGAACTGCTGGATCTATACACATTTTAAAAAGGTGTTTACTATATGATAGACAATTCTAATGTCCTGTATCTTATTTTCCAAGAACATAAACAGCAGTGTGATATGTTCTCCGTGGCCTCTGTAGAACTGAAAATTAAAAGTCTCTAAGTTTTTACAGTCAGAAATTAGAGTGAAACCAAAGGTCATGGGTTTTAAATATCAGAAACTTTGAGGAAGGGAGAAACTTTGTTGGCAAAAGGCCTTGAGAATAGATCTTTTACACAAATAAAGGTAAAAGAATATGTTTAAATCAGATATTTCAAAGACTGAAAAAATAAAATTTAGTTTGAGTAAAGTTTGTTTTAAATATGAAATATGTACTCATTCTGTATCTTGTCATAAAACTCAGTCTGGGCTTGCTTGTTTGCAAAAGCGTTTCTATGGCATGCTAATCGCCATTGCTTTTTGTTGTATAACCTTGTCTTGAGAAGACAATGTTTATTTGTTTTCGTAGGAAATTTTATTGACTTCTTGCATTTTTGTTAAAGGAAATTGAATTTCAATTTATTCGCCAACCTCGTATCTTTTAACCCATTGACTATACCTTCACGTAATTGATCCTGTTTTAATAAAAGCAGCCAAGATAAAACTTATTCCAGTTCTCCTGGAAATAAAAATTTCCCCCTTTGTATCAGTTACGGTAGATTCTTGCCTTTTTCCTGACATCACAAAGGTTCACATTTTTTTTTAATGACCTGGCACTGACCTAAGAAACATGGTGTAGTAGAAAAGCTTCATGTCCTGGTTCTGCTAATTTGATCGTGAGATCTGCAAAAGGGAGTTGATATCTACCTCTGAGGTGTTCATTTTCCTTTACTTAAAAAGATGAATGAAGGCCTGTGGGCTTCTGTGTCATCACTTCATAGGCACTCAATAAAGATCTATTGATTCATGGCTGGGCACAGTGGCTCATGACTATAATTCCAAAACATTGGGAGGCTGAGGTGGGAGGAGTAACGTGGAATAAAGACATCCTGGTGTTCAAACATTTAAAGCCAGTTGTTACACTCCGCCTCCTGGCTCTCTGAGTGCCCCAGTCTCTACAGTTGGAACCGTGTACCCCTCTCTGCAGGCCAGTGAGGGACCCAGATAAAAAGACCTTGAATTCAAACCTATGTGCTTCCACCTCAAGCAGTTTCGTCGATGGTTCTCCTCCACTTGCATACCCTACTTCTGATGACTAATGAGAGCAATAGCAGCTAACAATTGCCTGTGCCAGAGTCACCGTTTTAAGTTCACATGTGTGTATACATATGTGTGAGCTATTTAGTCCTTGCTACTACCGTAGGAAGTGTGGACTGTTTTTATTCCCTATTTAACAGATGAGGATATTGAGATCACATGGCTAGTGACTGGCGGAACTGGAATTTACACCCAGGCATTCTGGCTCTAGAGTGCATGTGCAGAATCACTAGGCCATTGGTTCTTGAACTTGAGCATCCATTAGAACCACAGAGGGCCAGTTCAAACCTAGACTGGGGGGTGTTTTTGATTCAGTACACCTTGGGGAAGGGGGAGTGGGAATTTGCATTTCTAACTAGTTCCTAGGTGATGCTGATGCTGCTACTCTGAAAACAACATTTTGAGAACCACTACTAGGTGCTAAAAGAATCCTCTTGAGTCCCATGTTTGAGTTGCTTCCTTTAGTGCCTGGCTGGTACCCCAACTCCTCAGGGACTGGCTCCCTTTCCTTGAGACAGAGCTTACTTCTTTAGGAGGTAGCTTATTCCATCACCACTGGACAGGCCAGTTTTTAAAGTTCTTATCTTAAATCAAAAACATTCTAAATTCTATCTTGTAGCCCTAGTTTTGCTTTTTAGGAGTAATGTGGAGTGAGGGCATCCTGGTGTTCAAACATTTAAAGCTAGTTGTTACACTCTGCCTCCCGGCTCTGTGAGTGTCCCAGTCTCTGCTGCTGGAACCCTGTACCCCTCTCTGCAGGCCTATTTAACAGATAGGCCTAAGTCCACCAGAATATTGCTGGGTCCCCACTCTCTGCTCTAGGATGTCTCTGATACCACTTGCTTTCCTGGGCCTCTATCTGTTGCCATCTACAAGATGTTCTTGTTCTCCATCTGACTTTCTGGGCTTCGGGATGCTAGAAACTTCCCTAATCACAGCCGCCGCATGGTATGTTCATCTTGGCTTTAGAATCTACTCTGTCTGTCCCTCCACCGACTGAGCCGTGGCTATGGCAGTTGTCACATGTCCCTTAAGTCTTCTCTAACCTAGGACAATTAACCTAGGTCACGTGTTCTCATGTGATGTGGTTTTCAACCTATTTCTGTGCAGAAGACCCTTCTCCGACCTTTCTCTAGGCCTCTGAGGATCAGAACTGGACACACTGCTCCATATAAGGTCTGACCAGTTCATTGGAACCATCACTTCTCTTTTCCCAGACTTTGATATTCTACTAATACTGCCTGGGATTGCATTCGTCTACCCTTTTGGCATGTATTGACTTTGTATCCAAGACTTCCAAATATTTCAAATAAACTGTTCTCAGACCCATCTTCCCTCCATTTTACACTTGTATATGTACCTTTTTTTTTTTTTTTTTTACTTTGACACAGAATTTTACAGTTATTCACATTAACTTCCATCTGGTTTGTTTTTGTATTGTTTTAGCCAGTGCAACTTTTTTCTTTTTGAAATATATCTCCTCTTTTATTATTTTTCTTATTATGAAAGGAATATTTGCTCATTACAAAAACATCATAAAGTACAGATAAACAAAAAAAAAGCATTAAAAATTTTAGTATGCCCACCCAACCAGAGTTGATCATTATGAATACTTTGGTGTATACCTTTCCAGAACTTTAATAAATATCTTTCCAAATTATCCATAAATAAATAAATGTCTGTACATAAATGACCCATAGAGGTAATTTTTAGACTCATTCTTATATTCAGTGGATTTACTGCTTCTTCTATTTCTAAGTCAGCCACAAAGTGGCTTCTGTGTTTTGGTGGTTGTTGATAAATACTGTATAGTATGGGCAAGAACAGAATCCTGTAGTGTAGTCCAAAATCCTGCCCTCCAGAGACTATTGATTCATCACTCGGCACTCGATGGGTAGTAGTTTTCAATCAGTTAGAAATCCACATATTTGTACTCTTAGTCCAGTTTTCCACGTGATTCTGATGGACAGTGTGAGGGGCTTTATCTGTTTAAGTCGTGATAATATGCAGCCTGCAGACCTGGTGATCTAAGTCTTGTAATTACCAAATAACCAGGCTTCACATTAAATACACTATGTGTAGATTCTAAACCCCAATATTGTACTACCTTAACTTCTTTCAGAAATAAAGTCATTTGTCCATTTCCAATTTTCAGGCACTTTTTCCATTCTTTTTGAATTTTCAAAAATTAATGGCAACCATTTTGCAATTATTTTGGGTAGCTCCCTCAGCACCACACGCTGAATTCATCCAGGTCTAAAGGACTGACTTTTACAGAGGCTTCCTGTTCTCTTACTATCTTGGCCCCTATCTTAGACTTCAGTTACCTTTTAACCACGTTTGTTCTACACTTTCAGGCCTGAAGATCTTTCACTTTCATAGAGAAGATAGAAGCGAAATGAAAGTTGTAAAGAAGTTCTACTTCCCTCTCCGCCAAGAGTTAGCTTTAGAACATGAGCCTCAGAACACAGTTCTGGCCTTTTTTACTCTGGTCATTTCCAACAAAAGACCATTTGATGCCTCTAGATTTTTTTCACAAGTTTTGATTCTTTTTTTTTTCTCTTGGCTTATCTTTCCAGCTATGACTTTGACGTTTCTACACCAGTCTTTCTTTTTCCCCTTACTTGTGCTCTGTTCTCTGATCTTGGGTGTGTGATCTTTTACAATCCGATTCCACTGAAGCGGAGCATCTGCCTCTCATTTCTTCTTTCCATACCTGTCTCTTTTCCTTTACACCAAGATCATTTTTTAAAAAATAATATTTTCAGATTTTTGGGGGGTAGAGTTTTAAACCACTTCTCCTTTTATACAAAGGCTTCAGCTATATTAATACACATGTCTCTTCCTTGAATATTTGAATTCTCTGAGAGACACTTCATTATACCTACTGTTTTCCTCTGGCTATCACAAAATGGAGAATGGATGGATGTCATAGTCAATAAGGTTATTAGGTTAGTGGCAGCAGAAACAGACTATGGCTAAGTTAAACAAAAGTGGAATTTTTAGGGAGGGTTTTCAGGAAGCTCACAGGCTGCTGAGAAGGTTCAGAACCAGGCTCTCCAACAGACAGAACCAGGGTGGATCGAGGAGTCTGCTTCTTAGGAATCCATCTGTACTGGTGCCCATATACTTCAGATCCAAAGTCCTAAGAGAGACAGTGAGTCTGACTGCCCTAGCTTAGGTCATATGCCCATCCCTTGGCTAGGGGAGGGCAAGGAACCCTGACTTATATACCCAATAAGACTACACACCATGGGGAAGAGGTAATGCCCCCAGAGGGAATTAGGGTGCAGTTACCTGCAGTGGGTGAATACATGAGAGAATGCTGAAGAACAATAGGTGTCCACTACAGCTGTTGTCTCCCAAGGCTCACCTCACTGCCACTTTATTAATAAGTTCTACCTTTTGCTCAGAAATCAGAGTTGGTCATATTGGTTTTATTGATCCATCTGCTTCTGAGAAAAGATGTTATTAGCATGGGACATTAGGAATTTATTAGATGTTCTGCTTTTAGCAAGATGAGACTACCTGCAGGTATCCGAACAGTGGAAGTCCCAGGAGTACCAGTAATCTCTGTGCCAGTTCTAACAATACTTCTGAAATTCTATTACCTTGTGGCCCCAAATCTTTTAGAAAGGAATATCAACAAACAAATACATTTATCTCATATTAAAATATTGAATTACTTTAACAATCATATTTCAGCTTATTATATAGCCATTAAGAATCCTAAATATTGCTACCGAAACTTTCCCATTATTTCTTCCTGAAATTTATTAATTGTCCCCTCAATAATATAAATAACCCCTCCCATATGGATAGTGACTCTGTGCCAGCTGATACAGTTTGATCTTTCTTTATATCTGGTATTCTTCATAATAATTGATTTTATAGTTTTTCTTAGACTTTTTCTTTCTCCCCATCATTTCTGGGTTGTCATTTATCCTTTTAAAATATATTCCTTCAAGTCTTCATAAGCAGCCCTCAATCTTCACCAGGAACTTATCCTAAACCATGGTATGCCAGCCACGTACCTAGCCACTCACTTCTCATGCTCATCTTCTTTCAAAGGCAGAGTCTTCAACAAGAGGGATATAAATATCATTGTGGTGCCTGGTTCATAAATTTCCTACCTAGAATTAGGGATGTATGTAAGTTTCTCCTAATTTTATGATTTGTTCCCATGTGAGCACACAGATAGGTGGTGGGTGATGTAGGCTGGGCTCTCCTTTTTAAACATCTCCAGATAACACAGTTCTGAATTAACCAGGTCAGATTAGCTACATTTATCTCCTTATCCTCACTGTGGATAAGCTCCACAAAACAGACCTTCCACCTGGAAAATTAGTGGTCCTACAGATATCGTAAAAGTAAAAGTAATTCTTAGAATCACTGATTCAAGGACAAAGTCTTAGGAGATGGGAATAGTAGATGGAAGGATGAGATTAAGGGAGTAACGTGGTAATAGGGGAGAACAAAATTTTCTTGATACATTTTCCTGTAAATGAGTTTTCTCATGCCATCCTGGAGATCTCCCCTGCCTAACAAACTGGAATTACAGTGGAACTGGAAAGTTATTTTTTTAAACCTTCTGACCTCTAGGCACTGTGTTTGAAACTGAGGCAAGGAACACAAAAATCCCAAATGTCATATACAGGTGTCATCAACCCCAGAAAGACTGGCACATTATTAGAGAAGTTGGTGACTCTTAATAAAGCCACAGCTGCCGAGATGAGTTGAGATCTCCATTAGGAGTCTGCACTGGTATCTCTCATTGGGATGCCCTTTCAGTTTTAGGGACTCTAATCTGGGAATTTGAAACTTGCTTATGACTCAGTTTTTCTTTCCTCTCAACTGTCTTTAATGAAGTCATAAAGTGACTGACAATGACCAAGCAAGCAGCCACAGAATGGATCCCAGGCTCTGGCACTGACTGGGCAAAGTAGTTTCTGGGGTACATAGCCATGAAGGAAACTGAGGGTGAAATAATGTCTAAGAGAGTCACTAAGAGTCAAAGTTCAGGAAGCCAAATCCATGGTCCAGGGACTCAAGAACAGTGCAAAAAGAGGGTAGAAAAGGCAGGAATAATGAAAGCCCATTTTTGCCATAAGTGGAGCTAGGAGACAAGTGCTTTCTCTTTTAAACAAGTGACTCCCTAGCATATGGGTTATGGGCAGCCAGGGTTAAAGGCAGACTCAATAAGAACCACTGTTTCCAAAGAAAGAAACATCTTTCATTCTCTTCACCTGCAGCAAAGTACAAATCAAAAGCGCTAGAATCTTAGCACCAGGAGCTGATCCACTTAGTGAGCACAAGTTGGAAAGGCAAAGACGTGATCTGTCACGCAGTATAACAAGACCAGTGGTCACTCCTAAACATCTACATAGGATGGTCTCGAGGATGACAAAATTGTTGGAAGAAGGGACTGGGGGCTTAATTGAAGTCAGATTTATTTTGATTGTATATTTACTTTGGGGTAGCTTTAAGGTTGATGGAGATGGGGTCTGATGGCTATGGAGAGGCAGGAGTCCTCAACCCACCTCTTGGCACAAATCTCTTTCACAATCAATTGGTTAACTCCATTGCTGATTAAGGCATGCTGTGAGAGACACAGAGAAGGGCTGTGGAAAAGATGTTTGTGGGAGCTGTGATGGACGGGACACACAAAGATCCTGCCTGACACTGATAATATAATATATGTAAATTATTCCAATGGAATACAATTCAGATTTCCAGGCTATATTTTCATTTTTATCCATGCAAGTAAGAAGATAATGAAAAGAATGGTAAAGGAAAGATATATACTAGGAAGCAGATTATTTCTTCCTATTAGGGAAAAGGGAGAGGAGTTAATCACTAAGTCTGAAAAAGACGTTGGGGAGATAATGGTGAGCACATGTCTCCATGCCCGGGGTAGACATAATAAAAGAAAGCAGGCTGAAGCCATGCTCGGAGGGGAGATTGACCTGGGTAATAGAATTTCCTCCTCTGGAGACTGTTGGAACAGAAAAGATGCTCTTTTTCTGGTAAGGCTTAGTTGTAGCCCCTGCCCCTCAGCGAAGCCCATCCCTCAGGCATGGTAAGCGTTGTCCGTCACCTTCACACCACTTTCTGCCTGGGGTGGAAAAACAGACCCGCTGATGTCTTGACTACATGTTTATGAAAGACCATCGCCAGATCAACCCAGGTAAGTCACTCAAATCCCTGACCCACAGGATAATAATGTTTATTGTTGTTTTAAACTACTAAGTTTTGGGTGGTTCATTACATAGCAACAAACAAATACTATAGCATGTGTGGAAAGAAGAGAAAGAAATGGGTTTAGGCAGAGGGAGAAGCTGAGCTGTGACACAATTTCAATGAGCGCCTCTGCTGACAGCATGGGAGCTTCAGAAGATGGGATGATGCTTTGGAGTCATAGTTATTCTTTTCTTGAACTAGGAACGACTGTTCTGTATCAGTACATAAAGAGCTTCCTTATTTCTTCCCACAGTTGTATAGGATTCCACTGTATGGAGGTAGGTGGCATAATTTATTTAAACAATTCCCTATGGATGGACATTTCGATTATTTTGGTAGTTCAAAACATGCTTCAAGGGGCATGTGTGTATCTTCGTGTACAGGTGCATACAAAAGCATGGGGCCAATCCCCAGAATTGGGGTTGCTAATATCCGGCCTGTCCTTCAAGCATCGTCTCTTGCCCCTGGTTCTCACCCAGGTACTGAAAGCTCTATCTACTGGGAATTGCCTGGAGACCCCACTCGTCAAACAAGAGCATTTTATGTAAGTTCAAAGAAAACAGCTGAAAACTAAACCAGAGCTATTTCAACAAGTCTATCACTGTGTCCTGCATAGATTTTCAGGTCAATAAAAAGTTCTCAAACACCTACTGTGACAAGACACAGTGAGAGCCAAAAGAAATAAAAGACTTGGACTTCATTCTTAGGAGCTGAAAATCAACTCAACCAGTTGGGGCCCAGAAAAGCTGAATCCAATCAGCTGGGTTTTCTCCCTCACTGATACAGCTCCAGTTACCAGGGGGGGAGCTGCCGTGAGGTCTCTGGGGATGGGGACAGAGACCAGCTCTTTGGTGGGCTAACTCTCCCCTCCCCTCACACACACACACACTCACACTCACACCCTTTTTGTGATGAAGTAAAACTACACCATTATGAACAGAAGGTATTGGCTGAATGATTTGGGTTTCCCATATCTTCATGCAGTTCTTTAATCCAGAGTGGGTGCTTTCATTTGTTTTGGTAAAATGCCCATATGTTTTTGTGTATATCTAGTGTTTCAGTGGCCTTAAAACTATTTTGAGCATGACCAACAGTAAGAAAGACATCGACAATGCAATCTATTTAAACATCCACCCATCTATACATATATATAAACAAAAAAGCATCACCAAAAGCACTTAGGCTTCTTATGCATAATCCTCACTGATGGTTTCTATTCTAGTCTCTTCCATTTTGTAAAAAATGCTGGTCTCAACCTGCTTGATTTCATGATCTACTAATGGGCAGTGACCTGTGGTGTCAAACACACCGCTGCTGTCTGTGCTGCACCACAGGCCTGAGGAAAAATTCCAGTGTTTGGCCTGAGTCATAAAAACCTTAAAAGCCTTTGCTGTCTGCTTGCTGAGTCTGTTCTTCCTTTAAAAGTTAAAAGTTATCCCTGCTAAATGCACCGGGAGCAACATAAATCCGAGACTTCCTCGGAAGTCGGCATTAATGTGCTGTAATTTGGTGCTGGCGCTGGGATATCAGTAAATGCACCTGGCTCTGTCATTCTGCTTGATTGTCTGTCACAGTTGGAGAGGTACTTTCCCTCCAGATGCCCTTTGATGCAGCTCATAGGAAGGGAATGCAAATGCTCATCAGCCCCCGCCAAGAATCTGTCTCCCCGCAGCTGATTGGGTTACACGGCAGGGAGAGGCGTGTGCGTCTCTGTCACTAGGAAGAGTGATGAGAAGCCTGGGGAGCGGAGTAAAACAAGAAGGCAAGGACAGGGTGCAGATGTGGGAGACTTCTCCCTAACTCTATGCCATCACCCCCACAGCAATATTGATGACCTCACATTTGTGTTAGGTCAGCCCGGGGACACGGGAAGGGAACTGGCATGATGGTTTGTGGGGCACCTGGGTGTCAGACCCTGCTCTAGGCACATGCCTGTGGGGTCACTAGGGTGAGTACAATAACAGCTAACATGGACTGAGGGCTTATTTTGCTTTAGGTATTTACAAGCGTTATCCCACTTAAATCTCACAGTTCTGTGAGGCGGATGCTAAAGAACTCCTAATTTTGCAGACTAGGAAACTGAAGCTTAGATGGGGAGAATAATTTCCCCAGAGAAAGTGGGGACAGAGCCCACGGCCAGTGGGAGACAGAGCCAGGACTAGAGCCCAGGTCTGCCCAGGGCCACAGCCTGGGATTGACACCACCCTGCATTACCTCTACATTACAAGTGGGAAACCTGTTCAGAAAGGTTAAGTAGTTTGTTCAAGGTTCCACGGCCAACAGGTGGCAGAGCCAGGAGTCACAAGGAGTCTGTCTTGACACCAGAGTCATATTCTTTCACAAGAACCTCTTGGCTCTGCTGTTTCCCAGGCCCATGGTGACTTGTAGTAATTTAAGGGGAAAGGTGGTTCTTTCAAGGGTTGGGTGGAAAGGGCCCAGGGCTGCTATGGTGAAACAAGTATTCTAGCATTGACTTTCCACAAGCTTGCGGGGGTGAAGGGCGAGGGGAAGGCGTCTTAGATACATCATTCTGTGTCTTCAGACAAGACACCATGCAACCTAATGGACTTTCCTAAGCTCCCTAAGGATTGAAACTAAAGGTATGAGGGATTGGAATATTTTTAAGTTGAAAATAAATGTAAGACTTGACTCTTAAAATTCCCTCTTAAACCACGTACCTTATGCCAAGGGAAATGATATACTTCATTGCATGGGTAAATAGAAATAAACTGCTTGTGGGCAGGAGCCATGGTTCATGGTTCTTAGAAGACTTAGCACTCAAGTCCTTTTCACTGTTACCTTGTAAAACCCCAGAAAAGGAATTTCCAGTGCCAGGAAGGATATTTAAAATTTGGGGGAGAGGAAAGGTGTCTAGCTGGACAACTCAACCAATACTACTGAAGGCATTGAAGTAATAATTATGATTGTTGTAAATATTATATCTAATTAATTTATATAAATAGCATTATAGAATCATTGTCTCAACAGGCACTTAGTTATTCTGCTTATAATTTTGGAATGTTCTACATAGCTGATGTATTGTTGTTTATTAGGGTAGTCACATCAATGACCTGTTAATAGAATGGCCTACTTATAAATGCCACACAAAGCTATGAGTTCATTTAGGACAGTGGCTGTGCCTGGAATGTTCATTCCAGTATTTCCAGAACCTCCCCAGCACAATGCCTGTCACATGGCAGGAGCTCACTAAGTATCATGGAATGAGTACATGAAGTTGTTGATCCTTTTGTTTTGATTTCAAATGGAAAAGTCATAGTTGGCAAATACTACAGACACATTTTTAGCTTTGAGACAAAGTATCAGGGTTTTGGTAAATGACTATTATTTCGTATTTTTAGTGGCTAAGTATAGGCTTTGATCACTAAATACCTCATATAAGTACTAAATTAGACACATTGGTTCTTTCTCGCTAAACAAACAAACAAAAGCTCCATAGAAGTTGTTTGGGTTTTTTGTTTGTTGGCTTGCTTTCTGAAGTTTTTACAGTTTAAAATTTGCAAGCTTGGACAACGGGCTAGAAGGTTCTCAGTAACTTGAATCCTGGTTGGATACGTGTTCTGCTCCCTGTGCATGCATGTCACTGTCACCACCGCCTCTACCCACCCAAATGGAAGTGGCAGTGCTTGCCTCATATTCACAGACAAGTCCCAGGAAAGACTAATCCCTAATCATTTTGATACAAGTTCTATAGAGGTCAACCAAGGGCACAGTCAGCTTGCCATAGCTTTTAGGTCACCTTGCAATGCAGGGTCAGTGGAAAATGATCAAGGGTCAAAAAGGAAAATGTAATGGTAAAACAGAAGAAAATGTCTAAATTGGAATAAAGGCTTCTATTCAAAACTCAAGCAGAGTGCTTGTCCTTTGAAGGGTAGTAGGTACAAAACAAAGGCAAGGCAATAGGAATAAAACTCACATAAATCACTATGGTATTCAGTTTCTATTTGCAAGGAAAAAGCTCCAGTTCATCTTTTATTTTCTATTTTTATATTCATGGGAAAAACAGGAAGATTATAAAAGTAAATATGGATCCTGGTGTTAACAGCTGAACAGATAAAGGAATTTAAATACCTTAATTAAAAAATTATGACCACAGTGAGATACCACTTTATACCCATTAGGATGGCTATTATTAAGAAAAAGGAAAATAACAAGTGTTGATGAGAATGTGGAGAAAATGGAACCCTTGTGTATTGCTGGTGGGAATGTAAAATGGTGCAGTTTCTGTGGAAAACAGTTTGGCAATACCACAAAAAGTTAAATATAGAATTACCATATGACCCAGTAACTCCACTTCTAGGTATATGCTATGGTTGAACGTGTTCCCCAAAGTTCATGTACTGGAAACTTAACCCTCAGTGGGAACTTTAAGAGGTGATTAGGTAATGAGGGTGCTATTCTCATGAATGGATTAATACCCTTGTCTCGTAGTTATCATGGGTGTGGGTTCCTGATAAAAGAATGAGTTTGGCCCCTTTTCTCTCTCTCTGTCTCTGTCTCTCTCTCTCGTCCATGTGATGCCTTCTGCCATGTTATGGTGCAGCCAAGAAGGCCCTCACCAGATGCTGGTCCCTCGATCTTGGACTTCCCAGGCTCTAGAATCATGAGCCAGATAAACTTCCATTGTTTATAAATTACCCAGTCTATGGTATTCTATTATAGCAGCACAAAATGACCAAGTATAATTTTTATACTCAAAATTAAAATCAAAAGAATTGAAAACTGGGAATCAAACAGATATCTATACACCAGTGTTCATAGCAGCATTATTCACAATAGCCAAAACGTGAAGACAACTCAAGTGTTCATCAACAGTTAAATGGAGAAACAAAATGTGGTATATCCATACAATGGAATAGTATTCAGCCTTCAAAAAGAAGGAAATTCTGAAATGTGCTACAACACGGATGAACTTTGAAAACACTGTGCTAAACAAAATAACCTATACACAAAATATGGTATGAGTTCACTTATACAAAGTACTTAGAGTACTCAAATTCAGAGACAGAAAGTAGAATAGAGATTCCCAGGGGCTGGGGGAAAAGAGGGAGTGAAAGCTATTGTTTAATGGCTACAGAGTTTCTGTTTGGGATTTTGACAAATTTCTCGAAATGGATAGTGGTTATGGTAGCACAACATTGTGAATGTACTTAACCGCCACTGAAGTGTATAGTTAAAAACGGTTAAAATGGTAAATTTTATGTTTTATATATGTTACCACAGTAAAAAGGAATATATTGTAAAACCTATGAATATACTAATTGTATTCACAATGTTGTACAACTATCAGCACCAGCGGCTGTCAGCTTCCCCCGGCATAGGTTTCCCATAGCACAGAGCTAGGGAAATGGGACTTGTGCTGTTCACTGGACGCTCAGTTGTTCTGGAATAGCTTTCCTATCTATGCCAGGAAACTGGGGGAGATGGGAGTGGCCACTTGGCTCCTGAACCCACTGGAACAGCTCTTCCGAACTCAGAGCTGTGGGGAGTGAGGGCCTGTGCTCCCCAGCAGCCGCTCCCCACTGGCACCATCGCCCAGCCACCAACCCAGGGTAGATCTGCATGGAGCTGGGGAGGTGGGTGCTGCCAAGCCTCCTGGAATCACCTTCCACAACCTGGAGCTGGGGAGGGGGAAGAGCATAGCCCCCAGCTTGCTGGCCATGGCCTCCCACTGTTCCTACTGAGATTCCATAGATTTCTTGAATAAATATTTCTTAAATTGTTGCAAGCCCTTTGGTCAATCACCAGAGATTCTGAATGATTGTCTCTGCTAATTGTCACCAGTTTAACAGACGCCTCTCTGAGTGAGAGGTTTCACTAGGGTCCTCGCATTACCATTCTTCCCCATAGAGTTTAAATTAACCATAATGGAAAGATGCATAGTTTTGAACAGCAGCATTCTGTACCCGTCCCCTTGAAGGCTCTTCCTGGAAGGCTCATGTATCAATCTTACACTTTTCTGGCAGCATCCCAAGGAGAAGCTGAAATAGCAACTACATCCAATCTCAAGTCTGTCTGAAACCTTGCAGAAGATGGTGTAGTGGTGGCCAAGGCCTTTGCTCAGAGAGCTAATGGTTTGAATAGGGCAAAGTATCTGAGTAGGTAAACCTGGGCTCAAAAGTAAAGTGCTCCTGCAGGAAGGTAAGGAGATTAACAGTGTGGAGGCACAGGGAGCCTTTGGAAATACAAGCCCTTTTGAAATCCACAAAATCACTTGTGTCTTCAGATAGGGGCTTAGAGTGACTTCTAAGGGGATTAGACCCTGACAGCAGGGCTTGCTTCAGAGAGATGCATCATTATACTTGATGAATGTTTATTGAATGTCCCTGGGGAGCTGACATTGTGATTATCTGTTTCTAAGGCTCTGCATAACCTTGCTTTGATTTTTGCTTTCTCTTCCTGTAGGACTTTGCCTGTTGCTGGGGATTTCATTTTTCTTTTATTTTCAACTAGTTTTTAAGGACTGAGAAGAGGCAATTGACTCGATGCTGTATGTACACAGTCTTACAAAACCAGAGGTGAGGATTTTAAATATTATTCTGACCTGAATAACCTGCCACTCTAAGTGAAGCTGTTTCCTTCGCTAGACTTGCCACAGTTTGGAAGGGAAGCTGTCCTTTGACAATGATAAATGACACCGTGATTGTCTCTGCAGTCCAGATGGATTAATAGATTTTACCTCATCCATCCCCTCATTTGACACAAGGTTGAGACCACTTTTATGGTTACTACTTTCTAGAAGAAGAAACAAAATTATTTGCCGGCATGCTTAATGTGATGAATTGCTAAACTGAAAGCAGTATTCTTATAATCCCTTTAGATGTCTCTTAATGTAGCTATCCATTTTCCTTCCAAAGACCATTTGTTTATTAAGATCTATTCCCCAAAAAGACTCGCACTGCATGTGTCAAGCGTCCGTTTAAAATGATTCTTCAGGTGTAATGCCAGCAAATTTAATACCCTCCCCTTCACATTGCCTCTGTGGTCTCTGGCATGTCCTGCCTAGTCCCCTCACCTTCTCACCCCCCTCACCCCAGTAGCAAGGACTTCTGCTTGGACTCATTGTTTGGGGCGAGCTCAGAGAGCGCTCTGTGTTTCTTTCATCATCTAATAACGACGAGGGGTGGGGGTCAGGGGAAGCACATTTTAGAGCTGAAGGGCAAAGCGAGAGGTTTGGTTCAAAGACTCTGGCTCCATCACTTTCTCTTACATAAAAATTCTATTCATCCCGCACTTCCTACTGCAAATCGCTTTGGTACAACATGACGACGTGGCAGATACACAAGGACCTTTCCCACATCACACTACAAACACAGCCACCCTCTCTGGGGAGCGTAAGAGAAACTTTTGGGCTTCCACTTCCCCTGTATTTGTTTGAAGGATCAAGAGAACATAGTTCCATTTTCAACAAAAATTAAAAGGGAAAATCATGAAAAGAGCCAAACTCCTCTTTTTTTCCCCCCTCCCTTAATATATTGTTGCATCCAGGGAAGAGGAAACAGTGAGCGCCACTGATACTGGGTCCCCAGGGACCCTACGAGGGTTACTCCCCAGCCATCAAATGAGCATGTCTTCCTCCACTTGCAGAACAAGTTTGTAAGGGGAGTGGAAGTTACTCTTGGCTCAGCAAAATAAAGTGCAAAAAAATAAAATAAAATGCCATCGTGCTTCAGGGAACCAGCCAGTGTTCACACTGGGGTTTTCACAGGACAGAGGGTTTTTGGCTTTAAGGCTTTGGAGATTGGAGAAGGGAGATTTGAAAAATCATTAGCCATGTTCCTGCCAGCCTCTGCAGTCAGGCTAAGAACTGTGTGTTCCTTAAGGGCAGGGACAAATTCCTTCCACGTGTTTTTTTGTTGTTGTTTGGTTTGTTTGTTTGTTTCTTCTTAAGGTGCTATCAGTGGTGTCATGGGCCAGTGGACTTTGGGACTTAAAATATGACAACATCTCATTGATTCTGCATTGCTGCTAAATAAGGTGTGCACTGCATAAAATTTTCCACATAACCAGACTGTCACCCTTTGAGAACTGAATTTTTAACAGTGGAAATGTATTTGGACTGCATTTTAGTTAATAAATATGGAAGAGATAATTAACTCTTTGACCAAGGAAATTCATTACCATTAATGTATGATTTTACTGGCTGGATCAGAGATATCCTTAGGGACTACGAAGACGAAAAGGACCCTTTATAGCCTCCTGCTATGTTCTTCATTCTAGCCTCTTTCCATTGGTTTTCTGATTTTCTAACTCTGTGTTCATTTGGCTTCACTTCTGCCATTTCTTCTCAGGGTCTGAGAAGCTTCCTTGCCTTCCTAAGTCTGGACGATTTACTTTTTCACCAGTTGTAATCTAGAACAAAACCGAGAGAAACCAAATGGACTTAATTTTACATACATTACTTAGTAACTACGTTCTCCTGCCAACCAAAGAAGGATTTTAATGATAGCTGCAAAAATCTAATTGGTCCCTTCCGTAGTTATGTGAGGATATGGACTTTATATCAAGTGGCATTTTATTATGAACTTAGAAAAATGTGCATCTTATCTTATAATTAAAATTTGTCTTCTGTATAACAAGTTAATTTGGACCCCCTCAAATGGATTTTGAACTATCCATTTCTGAGTTCCTTGCTACCTCCTTGGTCCAGGCCAATATTCTGTCTCACAGGTGATTGGAGCTGCCTCTTGATGGTTTCCCAGCATCAGCCTGGCTTCCTTCCAACTCATTCTCCACACTAGAACAAGAGTGAGCTTTCAAAAATGTGACTCTCATTATTTCACCTCCATGCTAAATGGCTTTCCATGGCCGCATCAACTTGCCTCAGCCTCCCTCTGCTGTGGCATTCTGCCACACTGTCTTAAGGAGTGAGGAGAGGCAGTTGACTCCATGCTATACGTATATAGTCTTGCAAAACCACAGCTGAGGATTTCAAACATTATTCTGACTTGGACAACCTGCCACTCTAAGTGAAGCTGTTTTCTTTGCTAGACTTGCCACAGTTTGGAAGGGAAGCTGTACTTCAGCAATGACAAATGACATAGCTGTTGTCTCTGTGAGACCAGAATGATTAATAGATTTTATCTCATCCATCCTCTCATTTGATACAAGGTTGAGACACTTATTATCACTACTTTCTAGCAGAAGAAACAAAATTACTTCCCAGCATGCTTAATATGAGGAATTGTTAAACTTGCCTTGGCCATACTCCTTTATACCACAGGATCTTTGCATATGCTATCTGCTCTGCCTGCAATGCTCTTCTTTCTTTCCATGGCTGTCTCCTTCTATCTTTCAGTTCTCAAATTAAATGCTACTTCCTCAGGGAGGCAATTCCTGACCATTCCAATTCATCTATTAGTGAATAATAGGTATTCACTATTATTCTCTTTTTAGGATACAGTTACATGGATAGACGTATGGGAATGAACACAAAATATGAAATCTTTGTATCACATGTTAATACTCATAAAATAGCATCCACCTTGGAAGAGATATTGGATAACCTGGCAGACAAAATGACCTTGCCAGTTGACTTCAGCCACCCCTGTGCTAGAACAGAGAGCATGAACTAAGTAACCACAGTGGCAAAGGTCGAGATTACACATGAGCCCAACAGCCTGAACTGCATTTACCAAGGCTGATCTAGCTACTACCAGTGCTGAATATCCAACATGCCAACCACAAAGACTGATGCTAAGCTTCCAATATGACACTCTTGCTCAAAAAAGACCAATCAGTCACTTGGTGAGAGGTTGACTATATTGAGCTCCTTTCATCCTAAAGGGCCAGCAGTTCATTGCCACAGGCATAGACACACACTTTGGGTATAAGTTTGCCTTTCTTGCTTGTAGGAACTTGGCCAGCACTACTATGCAAGGGTGGGGTTATGGAGTGTTCATTCTGCAGGCACAGAATCCCATATAACATCACATCAAACCATGAGCTTCACTTTACAGTAAATAAGGTGCAGAGATGAGCCCATGGCCACAGAATCTACTGGTCATTATCACATATGTACCATCCAGAAGTGGCCAGCTCCTTAGCGTGCTTCATGGAGGACATACTCTGTATGGATGGGATGCCATCCTCTAGTATATGCATTTGGATCAAAGACTTTTATATGGTGCTATGTCCTCAACAGGAAGACTGAATGAGTCCAGGGTCCAAGGGAGGAAGAGGGAATGGCTTTGCTTTCCATCCTCCCAGTAACACACTAGGGGGGGTTATACTTCTTATCCTGTAACTCTGAACACTGCAGGGTTAGAAGCTCTCATCCTTAAAAGAGTCACACTTTCACCTGGGAACATAACAAGAGTATCATTGAATTATAAGCTGTGGCTACCACCTGAACACTTTTGTTTCCTGTCTCCAGGGACCAGAAGACAAAGGGAGGAGTCATCATCTTGGCAGAGGTAATTGATCTGATCACCAGGATGAAGTAGGGCTATTGTTACACAGCGGGTCAGGAAGGAATAGTATGGAACCCAGGCGACCCACTTGGGGTTCTTTTGGTCCTTCCTTGCCTACTTGTGATTGTAAATGAATGGGCAAAACAACTCTATTCTGCAAAGGGCATATGTCTTAGTCAATTTGGGCTGCTGTAGCAAAATACCATAGACTGGGTGGTTAAAATGTCAAACATCTCTTTCTCACAGTTCTGAAGGCTGGGAAGTGCAAGATCAAAGTGCAGGTAGATTTGGTGTCTGGTGAGGACTCTCTTCCTGGTTTGAGGACAGCTGCCTTCTTGCTGTATCCTTGTATGGCAGAGAGAGAGCATCTAGTTTCCTCCTGTTAGTCTAAGGGCACTAATCACATCATGAGGGCCTCACCCTCATGGCCTCATCTAAACCTAATTACTTCCCAAAGACCCCACCTCCAAACACATTGGGGATTGTGGTTTCAACATATGAATTTCAGAGGGACACAAACATTCAGTTCATAGCAGCATGGTGACCAGGGCTCAGACTCTTTAGGGCTGAGGATTTGGTTGAAATCACCAGGAGAGACACTGAGACTGGCAGGGGTGATATCTGATGGTAAGGTGAATCTAGAATGGGTAATGGAGGAAGAGAAAATGAGTATTGGTTTTGGTCCCTAAACTCATTGCAGGTGGGGGGCTGGAGTTTGTCCTCACCTTCTTCTTCTAAGTTGTCCATCAGGAAGCGAGGCCTGCTGGAACTTGCAGGAGATGTGCCATGAATGCTCGTGAAGAAGTGGAGTAGGATGATGCAGAGATGAGTCAGTTGGTCTCTCTTCCAGGAAGCACTTGCTCCGGAGCTGTGAGACTGCAATCAGCAGACAGCCTCCAGCTGCCAGCCCCTTCAGGGTCTGCCCCAGCTGCAGAGAGTCACGCCCTTCCCGGGGAAGTCCACATCTGGTGACTGAGCAAAGCTGGGGGTGTAAAGGCCTGGACATTTCTGGGACAAGCTTTGCCCCAGAGCTGCCAGGAAGGCTGGCTGAGGCTTTGTTGGGGCCGCACTACAGGTTGGTTTCTCTCTCTGCTCAATCTTCTTTTCCTCTCCCTTCTTTTCTCTGGTGTTAAACCTTAATAAATATCTTGCATCCAAATTTTTCTCAGCATCTGCTTCCAGAAAGCCTAACCTGCTATAGGCTATATGCTTTGGCGGCCAAGGAGAAACTCACTAGGTAATTTGGGGCAAGTTATTTCACTCTCCTTAGCTTCCATTTCTTCATTTGTAAAATGGGGATAATGTTTGCCTCCCAGGGCTGTGTGAGGCTTAAAAGAGACAGAATGTATAAATCACCTGGCACAGTGCTTGGCATATAACAGTGTTCAACACGTGTTGTGTTGCAGGTTGACTGTTGTCTTAAAGAGAAGCTCCTCAGAAATGGACAATCTCCCATGCTGACACAGCCTTATGAGTTTTTTGTTGAGGAGGAAAAACCAAGTGCTCAGTTTTCTGGTCACATTGCTGATAATAGTAACAATGCCTTATTCTTGCATAGCATAAACTGTGAGCCAGGCACAGTTCGAGTGTTTTGCATATGTTAGGTCATTTAACCCACCCAACAACCCAGTGAGGAAGGTACAGTTCCTAGTCCCATTTTACAGATAAGGAAATGAGGCACAAAGAAGTTCATAAACTGGTCTTAGGTCCCAAAGATTGGAAGTGGGAGAGCTGGGCTCTCAACTCATGTAGGCTTAGACCAGAATCTGTGCTCTTATTCAGAAGTCTATTGCCTCCTGGTTGAACTTTACTTTACAAAGAGTGTTAATGAGATCATCCTGCCTCTCACCTCCCACTGGCCTATGACACCCTTCCAGAATAAATTTTTCTAAATAGAAAAGAGGAACAGGATGAGGAAGATGTCACCTGCCTGCAAATGGGCTGAGGCTCATTAATCTTTTCTGAAGCCCCGAGGGAGGGAGAATCCAACACACTTGTATCCCTGGGGCTGAGGAGCCAAGCACTAGGAACCACCCTGACAGAGGCTATCATGGTAGAGTGAGATGTTGACAACAGCCAGCTTCCTTGAAAAAATTCAGGTATTTGCAAATAATTAACTCAGCTTCTCAACATGTCTTTATTTGCTTAAATTAACAAAATATAGGTTACATGCTATTTTCAGGTAAACTGCTTTTTCACTGAAGCAGAAAGCAATATTCACAACTTGGGCTGCTGTATACTTGGAGTTTTAGCTTTTAAATAGCAAGCCAGAGTTCTGTACAAAATCAACATTTGGTGTAATGTTGTCCAAATATGCAAAGGATTTTCAATGTTAGCTCTGTTACATTTTGTTCCAGAAAAGCAGACAAAGATCATAATTCAAAACACAATGCTAATATTTTATTAAATGCCTTCAGGCCTTAATAAATACAGTATGCACACTGAGCTTTCTCATGCAACTACTCATATACAAATGTAACAGTTACTCTCATAGGTTTGTGAAAGGTCAGCCTCAGTCTCATGGGCAACGCAGAGTCAAATTTTTGAAAAGAAAGAATAAAAGCAGAATTGAAAGGCAACAAGAAGTGGTAATCATAGGAATGAATAAAAAGGATAAAAGAAAAATATGCCACTTGGCTGGTCCATTGGTTGGTTCAAAGTAATAGTGGTCAAAAGCCTGGAAAGCATTTGGTAGCGACCTATTTTCAGAGTGTCACACGTGATGAGTGTCATGCTGTCCTGGCCTTGGTGTGCTGGTAACCTTGGAAGGCTTGATCCCTCAGTTTTCTGAGATGGCCCCATGGCTCCCCTTCTTGGCTCGCCTCTGGTTAATCAGCTCGTTAAGCAAGGCTGGCCAACCCCTCCCTTAGCTCTGTGCTCATGCGTAGGGTGTCCATGTTATTTCTCACCCAAACTGGGATACTTTTGAGAATAAAGATGACATTATTAGTAATTACCCTTGAGACAACAGGTCTAAACCAGTTCTGTCCCAGGCAAACCAGGCTATTCGTCACTCAACATACAAAACCAAGGCTTTAGCCTTGGTTCTCGGAAGGTCAGTGCTATATTAACCATCAGGTTAGATCTAATTAAGTCTCTCCTACTCAGAGTCAAAAACTAAAAACAGGCCTTGGAATACACTCCATAATAAATTTTTGTTACTTCTCCTAGACCTACCTTTTTTCTTCCCTCCAGATAAAATGTGACTTGGAATGCTAACATTCAGCACAGATGAAACTTGAGCCGCTCTGAGTGAAGTGAGCACAGGACACTGAGGGTTTCTCCCCTCACCCCTCAGTACCCCTTCAGGGGCCTAAGGGTGACCTCTGGCTCCTCAAAACACTGTTGGAAAACCACCATTCTAGACTGCGCTCTGTCCATCTCAACATTAACTGGTTCCTCAAACATTCTCCCGTGATTTGTTTTGGCTGGAAAGGACTAGAGCCTGCTACTCTAGATGTCCCTGGTTCCTATTCCAGCCGGGCACACTGGGTCCCACCTGGCAGTCGGCGGCACGTGTGGTCAGGCACAGCACCCAGCAGGCCCTCAACACAGCTGCTGTATGAATAGATATGTAGCTGGACCCTGAGAGCTGGAAGCCTCACAGTCTCCTCTGCCAGCCTCCAGGGCACCTTCAGCAGAGGCACTGATGAGCCAAATGAATCATGAATGGAAGGGAACTCGCCCTTCTAAGGAATTGGAACTCTTGGCCCAGAGTCATGCTTGTAACCGCAGAAACCCACATCTTCTCTTCTCCATCCCCTTTGCAGGTGCTCTGACCTTAGGGCTTGGTAGGTGGAGCCCCTGGGGGTAGTGGTGAGGCTGAAGGAAGGAGCTTGAGGTGAGGTGACGGGAGAAATGGGCCAGGGACTGACAGGCACACAGTGAAGGATGAGGTCAGTGGGGTAGCACCTAGGCCCACAGAAAAAGCGGCGCCCAGCAGCTGGAGAGGGACGCATCTCTAAAGAAATGTACTGGGAAGTGTGGGAGAAGAGGGAGCAAAATAACAAACAGTACCTAGCTCTACAAATAGGAGTTGAAACTACCAACAAAGAGGCAGTTTTTACACAAACCCAGACACAGTACCAAAGGGTCACTGCTCATGGTCGGTCACATATGCAACACCTTGTCAGTGTCGCTCTTTTCAGGGTCATTGCTAAGTAAGGCCTCCTTGCAGGGACCAACGCACCCTTTGAGTTGTCATTGCTCACTAGAATCAAGGTGCAGCATCTGGGAGGAAATAGTTAGTCACCATAGGCCAGCCATGCATTTTTCAACATATGAGGTGACCATAAACATCACAGGCATCATCTTCCGCAAAACGTGTGTATCTTTTCAGTGTGTGTGTGTGTGTGTGTGTGTTTCCCCTTGTGAGGCTCTTACAGAACAGGCAAGAAGGCCTAAGTCAGCAGTATGATTGTGTGGTCCCCTGTTCTTACCTTAACAAGTCTGAAGCCAGGAACAGGAATATTTACAGAGTCCCTGGGAGGAGCCCTGGAAGCCACAGGAACAGGTGAGTGCTATTTTAGCCCAGTCAATCTTTCTCAGCCTTGGCTGCACATAAGAATCACCTGGGGCAATGTGGAAACTAGGGCTCCTGGGACTCCACTCCAGACCAATTAAATCAGGATCTCAGGGGGTGAGGCCCTGGCCTTGGTATTTTTTAAAAGGCTTCCCCAGATGATTGTAATGTACAGTCAGTGCTGAGAACACAGCTCAGAGGCTTCCTTACCAGTGATTAGCTGATGATTACTCCAATAAGTCAGAGCTGAGATTTCAGGGAGAATTCCTCGAGATCACCCCCTTAGCTCCAGCTCTGAGGAGTGATGCCCTGCTCACTGGTGACTTTGTGCAGCTGTCTTATGGGACATGAGGCTTCAGAGCCAGGTGGCCATGGTCTCCAGTGGGGAGCTCTGCTTGGGACACCGGGTGGTCTGGGGAGCCAGGGCCCCTGAGCATTATCAGGGCATCTGAAAATACTCTCCAAATGCCTCGCCACATGAAGGTAGCTGAAGCAGAATAGGAGAATCTAGGTATTCCAGGTGGAATCTAAGTATGGCTGGTTTTCCAGGAGTCAAAATTATTCATCTTCTCCTGAAATTTTATCTAACTGCAGCAACTACTCGAAAACATCCTCTGTAATAGCTCATCCTCCTGGGTCATTTCTGGTATTTTTGGTTATTTAATAAAAGCTATTTTTATATATACAACTACTAATATTTTCATCTATCAGGAAAAATATTATAGCTTTCACTAATTCAACTAAATAGTTATTAATAAGGTAACACGTCAAGCACCATTTTTTTGCAACTAGAAATTTCCCATGTATAGCATATTAGTCAAAGGAAAATAGAATTTCTAAAGCACCTCAGCATCAGCTTACAATGAGATATCTAGAAGAATATGCACAGTTCTTTATACTACATAAAATCACACTGCAGAAAACGCATGTGTGTTAGCAGTAGTAGCAAGGGCCCAGTGAATGACCTGAGAAGCATTTGCATTGTCTAGGACAGTCCCTGCTCATTTAGTCTGAGCCATTTGTGAAGACTGGCACTGCGCTCCAGCCCCCAGCAAATGACAGTTCATGCAGAAAGCTATATTTGAACTGCCCAGCTCTCATTTTCCAAATGTAATCTGAAAACTGTTCTCTTAGATACCTAAAAGCACTGCTTGTTTTTCCATTTTCCTCTCCAGTAATTCTTTTAAATTCCCATCTCTGTGCTTGAAGTATAAGTAATCAGAAAAAGAGGGGCCCCGCGAGGTGCTTTGAAGAGACCTGAGGCTGAGACTCTCGTCCCTGCGGGCGCAACCCTCCACCCCACGTTCGCCCTTGCTCCTCTCCTCCCACTCTTCTCTGGGCACGTCCTCCTCCTCCTCCTCCTCCTCCTCCTCCTCCTCCTCCTTGCAGGCTTCCCCCTGCGCCCCCGGGGTCTGCTCAGGCTTGGCGGACAGATCCTGGGGCGCGCAGCGCTGCTGGCTATGGGGACCCAGGCCAGGGCTGTAGGGCTCCACCTCGTAGCAGTTGTCTTCGTCGTCGTCCTCGTGGCAGGGACTGCCCCTGGCACTCTCCCCGTCAGACTGGAACACGGGCCCCTTGGCCCCGCGCTTCTGAGACAGGTCGAAGGGTTCCTCCTGCTCCAGACTGCGCAGGACACCAGCTGTCTGCGCCAGGGCGATCCGCCCCCTTCCCAAACCTAGCGGAGCAGAGCGAGAGTTCAGGGAAGCGGGATCTGGGTGGGGTGCGGACCCAGTGATGGAGTACGTATTCCGACTGTACGTTTTAAAAACAAATCACTTCCAGTAAGGGTGCGGACATGGGAGGCGTGTCACAGACACCGTTTAAATCGGTATAATCCCTTTAAGGTGAATTTGGCAACATGCACCAAAAGCTTTTAACATAAGCTTTGACTTAGCAATTACGCTACTGAGAATTTAAACTGTAAAAAATAGGCAGGCAGGTACACAAAATGTATGTGTAAGGATGCTTATCACCACATTTTTAATTATAGTGAAACTGTGAAAATGAGTTTTGTATTTAACAATAGAGGTTCAATTAAATAAATAATGGTATAGCCACACAATGAACGATGTGTAGGTGATGCAGGGACCTACTAATGATCATAAAAAGGTATTCTCTCTATATTTTAAGTAAAAAACATATGTATGTATGTATATATATTTATAATACAGACCCAATTTTATCTATATAGCTAGCTATTTCTATAAAAAATGTCTGGAACGATATATCTCAAAATCTCAAAATTGGTGAACATTTTCTTTTACTAATAACTTCTAATGTATTTCTTATTTTGTTTTTTACAGTGAGCATATATTTTTCCATAAGAAAAAAGTAAAGCAATAAAAAAGGTATTTTCATCTTGAAGAAAACAGATTCCATCTGGGGCTGCGGAGGCCGCCCGGTGACTGTGGTCCCGGAGCGCTGACAGAGGGGCGGGGACACAGAGAGGTTCTCCCTAGAGCCCATAAAGTCCCTGCTATGGGGCACAGCGATTTGGGGAGCCTCAGTGTTCATTTCAGTTTGAGGGCCTGTAGGGCTGGGATTTTCGGCGTGGTAATGTGTCATTTGATCGGATCTGTAAGAACCTGAGGAATAGTCAGGGATGCTAAAAAGGAAAAACAGTAAGGGAGGGTCCTGGGGTGCAGCCCGACCAGGCTTCTGGGGAGACGGTGTAAAAAGGAAAAGTAAGGGCGCTAATGCCCAACTCTGCAGACTTTATGGTACTGTCAGGCAACGAAGCTGTTTATATCTTTAATCTTGTCAGGGGAGAGGGAGGACCTTTTTAACGATTTTTGAGCCATTTCAAAAACTAGTAGTGAAAAAAAAATACTAACACCCTTTGTACATGAAAATACTAAAATTGTTGAAAATCTGTTAAAAGTTTTCAAAGCAACCCTCTGACATATAGTGATGCTCTTTATTTTTCCAGAATGACAGAGCCATTTGGTGCCTTTTAGGATCTGAGCGTCAGTGTGGGATACATCCCGGTGAGCAGGCCAAGCTTTGAGCTGGAGTGTTTTCTCCTCATTGCCTTGTGCGGTTCCTGTCCTGAAGACAGAGCACACTTCACCTCTTCTGGAAAAATCCAGGCCTCACTTGGGTAGTGGCTCAGGCAACTAGAGATTTAATGAATAATCCATGAGAAAAATGCTCTCAGGAAAAAAAACTGCTTTTTAAAAAAATTTTAACCAGAATTGTTTCAGGGCTTTTGCATAAAGTCCAGCCCTTGTTTTGTGATGACTCGGGAGTCACCATAAACTCAGTGGGTGCTGTGAAAACCTGAGAGCTACAACCATTTTGTTTCATGCTGTATGTGCATGTGTGTGCCTGATTTCTGAAGGTGTGGGCCCATTTGACTCCCTCTTTGGTAAGGGAGTGGGAGAGATAGCAAACACAAACATATCACCTCACGTTTTTGCCTAAGGTAGTGAGCACTGGCTCGATTTAGAAATTCTTGAATTGGAATCCCAGTTCTGCCTTCAGACTTGCTATTTGACCTTGAGCAGTTTATGTCATACTTCTAGGCCCATGTCTCCTCTTAAATGAGAATGACACAGTGACTTTTGTGGAATCATAGCATTAATACAATTTTACAAATTATGTGTAAAACTGTCTTCTCTCTCCATCCACAGACCTCCTAGAGAGAAAGGTAGTCTCATTCCCCTCATATCTGCACTGTGTGTAGCTCACTATGTTGGACAGAGGTGTATTTATTGCCTATTTATTTCAGGACTGGTTGATTAAGTGACTAAGGAGCAACCCTGTTGAATTTAGGAGATCTGGAACATACTCTCTTCACTGCTAAGGGCCCTGGGACTGAGAAGGTAAAACAGGAGAGACCTTTCCAATAGTTCAGTTGGGACTCAGCTGGGGAGACGTAATCCCCTGCTCTGCTTATGGGCCTATCGGCCCTATCTGCCTGAGCAGGAAAACCATCCTTGGGTGCACCTGGGCATGAATGGGTAGAGGAGACCTAGCCTGCTACAACACACTTCTGCTAACAGCAGAACTTGCAGACCTGTTTTCTAAAAAAAGAAAGAAAAATCACATGCCCATTAACAGCAATGTGATGAAGTGGATTCAATAAAGGCTGTAGAGTCAGAAAAGTCTGGGTTCATATCCTGACTCTGCCACTTTTCAGTTGAGCAACTTTGGGAAAATGAATCTCTTGAAGCCTCAGTTCCCCCGTCTGCAAAAGAGAGACAATAGAAGTCCCTCCAGCCTGGAGCTGCCATGAAGATTAAGGAAACAAGGCATCTGAGGCAGTGCCTGGAGCAAAGGAACCAAAACTGGTACCGGCTGGCATTACTATTATCATGTTCCCATTTACTCTAATTCACTTTTACTTGCTTCCTGCAGATATCAGCGTTATATTTCTTCTAGTAGTGTTATAAATCTCTTCCTGCTACTCTGCTGTGGTTTGGAAAATTATGCTCCCCTTTTTGATAAGACTAACCTCCCTCCCAAAGCAGTGGCCCATACAGCCAAACTCTGCTCCCACTTGACTTTATAGGCAGCATGGGGCTCCTGCCAGGCGGAGTGGTTACCTTGGGAATGAAGGCCCCGCTCCATGACACCGTGCTTGACCTTCATGTGGCGGGTCAGGTTCCCCTTCAGGGTGAATTTGCTGGGGCAGTAGAGGCACTTGAAGGGTTTGCTGTCCGAGTGCAGGTGCATGTGGCCCATCAGGTTGTGCATCCGGTTGAATTCCTTCCCACATAGCTGTCGGAGACAGAGAGGAGGAGAACACAGGTTACCCTGCCAGGGTGAACCCCGTCCAGGCCCACGAAGGACAGAAGTGCTGCAGCCCACACCATTTCTACTTAGACTGGACCTTGGCATTTTAAACTGCTTCCAAAAAAAAATGTTTCCATGGAAGTCAGGAAGGGGCAAGATTCTGCCCAGCCTCAGAGGCAGAGCAGGTAAAGGTGGGTTCACAAGATTTGTTCTTGGAACACAGGAATCTTTAAACTCGAGATAAACATCTCAACGTTTGCAAAGCTTCTTTTGAATGAAACCATTGGGAAAGGAGAAATGCTGATCTGACAAGCAGTGACAAAAAGTATGCTGCCTTTACTAATAAGGATACAATCATGTGTTTAATATTTATGGAGTGTTTACAACATGGAAGGCATTGTTCTAAGTCTGCCATGGAATATCTTATTTAATTCTCCTACCAATCCTGTGAGACAGGTGCTGTTATCATCCCCATTTTACAGATGACCAAGCTGAGGGCTTAAGTCACTTGGCCAGTGCACACAATTAATGGGTGCTGGGACTGGGATAATGAACTCAGGCCATTGGACACCAGAGGCCACAGGGTCAACCACCACACAATATGGTATCTCCCCCAATATAACTCTGTATCAGGCAATGGACTGTATCAGGCAATGCTTTTCCAATTTTTAAATTTGCTAATTATTAGGATGGATTTCAAAGTTAAAAGGAACAAAAAGACATTTAAGGAAGGAGTGTGTCTTTTCTCTGGGTAGAAATTTGAAGTAGTGAGAGTATTATCTCAAGTAAACAAAAAGTAAATATGTTTTATTCATATCTTCCTTTTTCTTTTCTTTTCTTTTTTTTTTTTTTTTTTGAGACAGAGTCTCACTCTGTCGCCCCAGTTGGAGTGCAGTAGCATCATTAGAGCTCACCTTAACCTCAAACTCCTGGGCTCAAGCGATCCTCCTGCCTCAGCCTCCCAAGTAGCTGGGACTACAGGTGCACACCACCAAACCCAGCTAATTTTTTGTAAAAATGGGGTCTTGTTCTTGCTCAGGCTGGTCTTGAACTCCTGATTTAAAGTGATCCTCCTGCCTCAGCCTCCCAGAGTGCTAGGATTACAGGCATGAGCCACCGCACTTGGTCTTTTTCATCATTTCTATTTCCATCAAAGTACAAATACATGATGGACCACACCAGTGGTCCTCCAACTTCTTTTGGAAAAACAGAACTTTCTTTTCAAGGGCAATGTATGCAGATGCCGAAAGTGTAAACCAGAAGTAGCTGCTTGGGTGAGGGGGATGCTTTTGTTGTCTCCAAGCCTTAGTAGAGTGGGGTTTGGAAACTCTAACCCTTCCTAGGCTGTGCTGGATTTTGTGTTTGTGCTTGGAGCAGAGCGTTTAGGGAGGAGCATTCTCCTTCCCTCCCCAACCTCAGATGCCAGTGTGGCTGGGACAGCAGTATGTGGTGAGAGATGCCAGGGAGAGAGGACTCAAGATGTAGCATCTTCTGACACTTACACCAGTTCTCCTTTCTCACTGAGCTATATTTTCAGGCCAATGTTAGGGATTCTGGATTGAATTTTTATTAACGAAGGCAACATTTTCTTCAGGTGGCTGTGGAGGTGGGGGTTGAGCTGGCCTTGGAAGAGTGGGTAGACCTAACAAATGACGATTTGGGGAGATTAGCCTAAAAGAATGCTAGGTGGTAAGAGGAAACCAGATAATCCACATATGGATAACGAATGGTTCTGTATTTTTGAATGATTCATATTTGGGGATTTTGAAGTACTTTTCCCCTTTTTGCTTCCTTACTAGTGAGAATGAATTTGGCATACTAGGGGGGGTTCCAGGCTCAGCAGCCAGAGTACCTGTGCTCATGGAAAATGGTGACCCAAGAGGGGAAAGGATTGGAGAGTTGGTTTAACCCCAACTTCCTCCAGAGAAGCAATGCGTGGGATGGATACCTGTTTTCTTTTAGTCTCAATCGAGATAACTTATTAACATATATCAATCTGGGGCTTGGTTTTGCGCATGCATAAAAGTTCTGATGGAGATGTTTATTAGCTTTGTTTATCCACTTCTCCATCAGGGCTAAGGAACGAAAGGTTTGAATGTGGAGATTCCACATTAGGTATTTCTATTCATGGGTCATTTTTAGAAAAAGTAGACCTCACTGGGTTTGTGGGATGGTTCCTGATTATTTGGAGTTACGTTGCTGTTGCAATTGCTGAGTGTGACCAGAATTTGTTTCAGATATGTTCTCACCCAGTAGGCTGAAACATTCATGAAGGCTCTGCCTGCCTTTTTATTGTATTCCCCGCCTAATATCAGCTTGATACATGATACATCCTTAGGAAGGATCTGTTGAGTGAGTAAAGGGGTGGGATATCTTGCAGCAGAAAAATTCATGAAAGAAAAGGCTATGAGTGGTTAGTTACAAGGTGTGTAGAGGGAGAGAAGCTGAAAGCTGGAAGATCGATTAGGCTACTGCACTAGTCCAGGCATGAATGGGGTCTCATGGTCCTCTAGGCCAGAGAGAGGTCATTGAAAGGAAGCTATGGGTGCCTCTTGCACTCGGCTCCCATGATGGGAGGAACTTCTCTTTCAGCTGTTATCTGTGGTTGCTGAGGTATTACAAGTTGGGCTGGTCTGAAAGCGTTTTATAAAGGAGATGGAATTTTAGCCTAACCTTGAAGAATGTGTGCACTTTGTTTTTGTTTTGACACAAGGATAAACTCTCTTCATTAGATATTTTCTGACACTTCAGTCAACCCTACACCACAGGCAAGGTAACTATCAGCTGCTTGTTGCTGCCACTCCTGCTGAGACTTTGGGGGCAGTGCAGCCTCTGCAGTTCACCGGCCCAAGGTCCCATCTAAGCCCAACTCCACACAGAGAGGTGTGCATTCATCGTAATGGTGTCTGGGGCTCTAAACAGCACCCCAGGTAGTCTCCAATGCAAGGGCTGCCTTCCCTTTCTATGTAGCCAACCTCAGTATCAAGCCCTGGGCTATACACACAGTGCACTTCGCTAAGTATCTAAGGATTTGACTGGGGAAATAAACAGATGAGTCAGGAAAATACCATTACCTCATGCAAAGTTCTAAAGAGCAGCTCTCTTTCTTCCCCCACTACTCCTATATAGATTAATTTGCAAGCTAAAATCCTCAACAGCAGGAGACTAAAGCCAACTCACTCAGGACCTTAAGTGGCTGGACTCCATTCCCGTCTTGGTGGCAGGCACCTGGCACCAGCTCCCTCCTCTTAGCTCTGACCCTCCACAAAGCCCTTTGGTCCTTTCCAGAACATCTTTCTTGGAAGATGGTCCTCACGTGACAACACATAAGCGTATAGAGATATTTCATGTCTGTGGAACTCAGAGAGACACCTCTTGGATACTGTTAGTGAAGAGAGGCCAGACAAAGAGGATGGTGAATGATGGTGCTCTTGGGTGGAGTTTGAGACGTGAGCTCCACGCAGAATCACTGTGCTGTGGGAGGGGAGGGGAGCTGGGCTGGAGGGAAGAGGAACGCAGCCATGGAAGCCAGGGCCTCCTTCAACCAGAGACGTGAAATCAGGACTTGCTGAATCATCTCCTGCCAAGGTCTGTGGAGATTAAAGTAGGAGTGAGCGTTGGTGCAAGAAGCCGCCACAGTGGTGAGGACACTGACTTCATCTTGCAGGTGGTCATCCCAACCAGCATGTCCCCTACTTGAACTCTCGCACACGCCAATGGGCAGCATCCGTGTGCCTCTGACATCACATCTCAGCTTCTCCACCCGCTTTCTAAGAGGGAGGTGGCCTCAAACTGAATAAACTGAATAAAAAACTGAAACAAATATTTGGAACTGCCCTTTAAAAATGGATTGCATGGATCATTAGGCTGTGAGATGTCAGCGCAGAGAGACGAGGTGAGAACACAGAAGGAAGAGAACTTGCTCCCTTTTCTCGTCTGTCAAATGTTGATGATAATCATTGTTTCTCAGATTTGTTGTTGTGAAGATCAAAGGAGCTAATTCATGTAAAGGGCTTGGCAAATAGTCAAAGCGCAATAGATAGTTGTTACTACTATCATTGTCGGTGTACATAGTAGGTTCGCTCACACGTCAGAAATGGAAAGACCTTTGTAGATGAGGAGAATATTAAAGGAAGGACCAAATGAGGAGTCCTCTGCATGAATGCCTGACAGGTAACTTGAGGCACAACAGAAATGCAAGCAGCTGCGACTGACCCAGCCCTGAGAAGTGTGGACGGAAAGAGAAGATTCGTCCTAGATTGCAGCCCGTTATCTGGCTCTCCCAGTCCTCGGTCTGCCTTTTGAACAGCTGGCATGTGTCCTGTTTGCTCCAGGCCTCCTGGTCCTGGCCTCCTCCTGCCCTTTCCCTCCCTGGTCCAGGGCCTGGAGGCCCCTCTGGCCCTTCCCACCAGCCCCAGGGGCTGTGCCGACAGCCGGCAGCCGCGGAGAGGTGGGCTATGGCCTGAGACAGGGTGATGGCAGCGGGCAGCCACTGGACTGGGGCCAGAGGCCACAAACCAGAAGCAGCACACTACCTTGTTCCGAGCAGCCTGATGGGAGCTTCAGAACCGAGATGCACCAGGAAGCCTGTGTTTTCCTGTTCTGAGAGAAAAGGTCAGAGAGCTGTGGCCTGCCGCTGAGGAGAACGGCCTCTGCTCAGCTGGCTTCCCTCACATTCTTCTCCCTCTCTCTCTTTTCATAAGAAGGGTGTTCCTTTCCTCAAAGACAGAGAGAGAGGGAGGGAGGGAGAGAGAGACTGTAAACTGTCCAAAAGGACCGTGAGAAAACAGGAAGCTCTGAAAAGTACAAGAGAAAGCAAGATGAAATCTATTTGCAGGCGGGCCCCTGGGGACATGCGAGGCATTGTTAAGCAGGCAGTTCATGCAGCTATATCCTTCCTTCTGCCGAGGAGGGCTTTGCTGCCAAAAGGCTGCTATCTGGTCACTGCCTTAACCCCCTCAATGCCAGCCTGAAAACCCTGACCCTGAGCATAGGGGTCCCCGAATTCTCCCATTGGATTTCTCCCATCTTAGAGCATCCAAGAGAGTGAGGGAAAGATGGAGCCAGTTGGGCAGGGGATGGTAGAGACCTTTGGAGAGAGATCTCATCCCTCTTCTAACAGCTCTGCCCTCCAGCCTTCAGCCCTCTGCTGCAGACAAGGCTGCAGATGACCTGGTGATTCATAACTCAGGCAGCTCCCAGCTTCACCCATCTCAAAAGAGAATTTGTCCCGGAAATTCTGGATGGCTGCTGCTTTTCCTGGACAGGTTTCCCAAAGACGGCAGCTGGTTCTTTGCTGTCAGGGAGTGCGGCCGCTACAAGGATAGTAACCAAATCAACCCAGGAATGCTTACCCAGAATCTGGGAGGCATATTTCTGAAAAGTGGCTTAAGTCTACAGGCACAGGTCTGTGGAAACACTCCAGCTGGCTCCGAGAAGCAAGGAGGCCAGAACCAGAGCCAATAGCAAAAGAGCCCTGAAGGGCAGTAACTGTTTTATAAGGGGAAAAAGAAAAAGAAAAAAAGAAAGATGAAATGGAAACCTTTCTGCTCCTCTAATTTTCCATCGTATTGTTAATGCCTAAGCCCACAGTGAGTGAACATTTCTGCTTGCTAGAGACAGCTGTTTCTACTGAGCACAGGGCTGGAAAGAACCAGTTCGTGTTGCAACAGGAGGCGGGATTTATGTGAGGAAAAAATTTTAATGGTGAAAATCCCAAGAAATTAGAATCTGTTACTAAAAGAATCTTGCTTGATGTGAGTTTTGGGGTAAAGGAGGTAGAGCTAGCTCTTGCAGTGTGTCTGGAGAGAGGCCTGCCTCTTCTGTCCGGCCATTTCAATCGTGGGAAGTAAATAACTCTTCCCTGTTGCCACAATAAAGCTTGAGCTCAGGCATCTGGGCCTGTTCTTCAAACCATTGAGCAGCCAGCCAACCATTCATCTCGGATGGCCATGAGCCACGTAGCAATGAGCACATGGCCCTCCATCCCCCTTCTGAATCCCACACCCCCAGCAACTGCCACCCAGGGCCAGATTTCCAAGAATCCAGCATAGCACGGATGAGAAGCAAGGTCCACAGGACACCATCTCGAGATGGCCCACCCCACAGTGGGATCTGGAGCTAGTTTACAAACACAAAGAGCCTTGTTACCTAATCTGGGAACTCAGACCTGCTCTGAAAGTCTTTTGAAATGAAGAAAGGTGATGTTTCCAAGAGGACACCAAGCAGGGTGACACTTTGCAGGGAGACAGGGACAGGGAGAGGAAGAACCTGGCAAGATGCCTTTGGCACTTTCTGGGAGACAGAGGGCTCTGGGTCAAGGTGATTGATACCCATTCTTGTTTCAGAAATGTCTAAGAACAGAGAAAGGCCACCTAAGTTTGACAAGAATGCCCTTTTACGTCCAATTCTCTCTCTTTTTTTTTTTTTTGAGACAGAGTCTCACTCTCTTATCTGGGCTAGGGAGCCATGGCATCAGCCTAGCTCACAGCAACCTCAAACTCCTGGGCTCAAGTGATCCTCCTGCCTCAGCCTCCCGAGTAGCTGGGACTACAGGCATGAGCCACCATGCCCGGCTGATTTTTTCTATATATTTTTAGTTGTCTGATTAATTTCTTTCTATTTTTGTTAGAGACGGGGTCTCGCTCTCACTCAGGCTGTTCTCGAACTCCTGAGGTCAAGCGATCCTCCCGCCTCGGCCTCCCAGAGTGCTAGGATTACAGGCGTTAGCCACCACGCCCGGCTCGTCCAATTCTTTTGTCTAATGGTAGATAACACTCTCTAGGCAGCCTCCTGACCTATAG
>CAUYPO010063825.1:0-13181 GCA_963574435.1 Cheirogaleus major | reverse complement strand
AAAAAAGATGAACCAGGCCATGCCTCTGATTATGTTCCTGGATGCCTATGAGTAATCTCTCTTGATTTCTGCCCTGTCTACAGCCTTCTGTTAAACCTTCTTGTTACTTAAGGTAAGTCGAGAAAATTTCCTCTCTATTTTTGCAAGCAAAGAGCTGATCTAGAAAAACTCTAAATTAAAATTAAGTATACTTCTTCTCATGTGAAACTTTTAATCAATATTTCCCTTCCAGAGGCCTTTGGCTTTCAATGGAGGCTGACCTTCAAATAGAACTACACACAGCTCCCCCAGCTCTGATAATTTACATTTGTCTTTCATCACAGAAAGGTTGCTATGTTCAGTTTGTTAAAGTGCCACCGGCTGTTAGGTTTTTACATTTTTATCCATAATGTTTATCAAGAGAAACTATTTTTACAGAAAACACTACCAAGGAGGATGTAGCACTGCATGTTCCCAACTGGGAGTATTTGTGTCTTCACACATCCTGGTGAAGGGCATCACTGAAGCCAAAGGATAAAAATACAATAGCAAAGATAAGATATGGTAAAAATGAAAACTTACAATATGTGATCCCAGGGGGATAACAAGGAAGGTTTATTTTAAACTAACATAAACCAGACACTGAGTAATGGTTTTAAATGTAAAACTCCATCCTTTCCCTGGTTTTAATGCAAAATAGGTGTTCTCTAGGTTGCTTACTAGGACCTTTCCAAATATCTTCATTTCAACTCTGTGTTCTCACTAGTAATACAGATGTTACTGATTTATTATCCATTTAATTTAAGTAATTCTTATGGGTGAAAGCTCTTCAGGAAGAGATCAGATTAGCCAACAAAACAATGTTATAGAAACAGAAGTTACAAATGAGAAAAGACCAAGAGTTCAGCAAATGAGGAGACAGGGTCAGAAAGCTGAAGTGACTTACTTGGGATCACAGTCACATAGCTTCAGAGGAGCCAAGACCCAAACTCAGACATTGTTTCCCCTTTCTCCAGGGCCTTGTCATTTGTTCAAAATTTTTTTGAAAACATAAATAAGCCTCCGTCAAATCTTTTTCCTCTCAGTCTGAAGTCCACAATACATAGTGTTTATGGTGTGTTATCCCGACATCTGTGTCCCCTAGTGATTGAGGGGCAAATATGACTTTGTGTCTTATGGGGGGCAACACGAGCTGGTGAGAGAACAGGGCAGGCTCAAATCTAGGGTGGCATTTAGATCGGGAGTGCGAGGGGCAGAGAAGCATGAACGGGAGGGAAATTGGCCTACTTACTAATTTTTCTTAGGCCTTCTATTAGCTAAAATGAAGTCAGTCTGATTTTCACTATATACTGACAGAAAAATAAATAAAAACTAAATGATGCTATTATGGGGCCACACAAATTTTGTAAGATGTAGATGGCGAAATTAGAAGAGGCAAAATAAGATCTAAGTTTTATATTGCAGGAGATAAAAAAAGAAATGGGAAAACACTCTTAATATAGAAGACAAAAAAGAGGATAAAGGAAAACAGTTTACATTCATTGGAAGGAGCAGAGTTTTTCACAAGGTTTTTAAAAAAATATTTATCCTATATAAAAATAACAGGAATTGTGGCAACTTGAGAAGATGGACAGAAAGCTTACCTTGAGTAAGAAAGGAAAACTTCAATTCTCATATGGCTACACAAAGGAATCTTTTGAAAATGCAAATCTGACCATGTCTCTGTTGTCCTCATTGTTGTTAAAAGAACAAAATCCTTAACACATATACAGGGTTTTGCCTCATATGGTCCCTATATACATCTCCACTCTCCTATTCATATTCCATCAATTTTCTTCCTCCACCAAAGTTTGTCCCCAAGCCATGCTAGCCATCTTTCAATCTGCCCATCACCATGTTCTTTCCTGCCCCAAGGCCTTTGTAGATGCTCCTTACTCTGCCTTAATACTCCTCCTCCCACGTGAACTACCATCTGCACCAAGTCAGCTCTTACTTATCCTTCATATTTCAGCTAGAATGTCAACTTCTCAGGAAAGACTTCTCTGTTCCCCAATTTAAATCAAGTCACATTCTTAAGCCCAATGTATATTTATTTTATGCCAATTATTTGTGTTTCTTTTATATCACTAATTGATATAGTGATGTAGTATGTGTATGTGATGTAGTATGTGATCGTTTAAAGAGGTATATTTCCCCCACCAAGCTATAAGTTCTATGGGTAAGTCCTCCTTCTTCTTTCTTTTCATAATGTTATCCTAAATAATAATCATAATGCCTGCTTATAACTGTCATGCCAATAAATATTTTATCCTGGAAACATAAATCACCCAAGCTGGAATCAGGAAGAAATAGAAATCCTGACCAGATCAATAATAAGTAGTGAGATTGAGTCAGTAATAAAAAAAATACCCCCCCCCAAAAAAGCTGAGAAACCTGTAGACTCACACGCAATTCTATAAGACATTCAAAAGAACTGATACCAATCCTACTGAAATGGCTCCAAAAGATCAAGAAGAAGGGAATCCTCTTTAACTCGTTCTATGAAGCCAATATCACTATGATACCAAAACCAGAAATGGACACAACAAAAAAAGAAAACTATAGAACAATATCCCTGGTGAACATAGATGCAAAAATCCTCAAGAAAATGCTAGCAAACTAAATTAAACAGCATGTCAAAAGGTAATTCATCATGATCAAATGGGTTTCATCCTAGGGATAAAAGGATGATTCAACATATGCAAGTCAACAAATGTGATTTGCCACATAAACAGATTAAAAACAAAAGTCATATGATTATTTTAATAGATGGATAAAAAGCATTCATCAAAATCCAGCATTCCTTCACAATAAAAACCCTCAACAAACTAGGAATAGAAGGAACTTATCTCAAATTAGTAAAAGCCCATATATGACAAACCCACAGCCAGCATCATACTGAATGTGGAAAAGTTGAAAGTATTTCCACTAAGAACTGGAACAAGACAAGGTTGCCCGCTGTCACCACTTCTATTCAACATAGTGCTGTAAGTCCTAGCCAGAGCAATCAGGCAAGAGAAAGACATAGAGGATATCCCAATTAGGAAAGAGTTCAAACTGTCACTCTTTGCTGATGACGTGATCTTATATCAACAAGTTTCTAATGTACCAGCAGTGGGGGGGGGGGCAGGCAGCCGAGAATAATGTGGTCAGGGAAGGCCATCTAGGGGCGATGTGGGCTCTGGGGTATAAAGATAATAATGAAATAGCCTCGTGACAAGCTGGAAAAAGAAAATTCCAGCAAGGAGCGCAAGGGCAATGCTAAAAATTGGGAGAAAGCTAGAGGCATTTGGGCAACCGAGAGTCCTAAGCAATGGACACAAACAGTCTGGACGGGGTGGGCAAGACAGACTGGAGCTGGAGGAGCCCGACAGAGCAGGTGTATGAGCTGACACTTCACCAGAGTTGTAGGCAGAGGAGGGACATGAGCTCATTTATGCCTTTAAAGGATCACTCTGGCGAGCAGAAGCAGAGAAATCACTTCAAAGACTATAGCAATACCGGGCTAAGATTGATCCTGAATCGGGTTGGTTTGGGAGGGAGGAGACGGGAGCTGGGTGGATCAGGGAGTCTGGGAGGCAGAGCCAGGGGACCTGCTGGTGGTCTTGAGGAGACACAGGAACCAAGGGTGATGCCAGGCCTCCCGCTTGAGGACCTGGGAGGGGCCACAGCTGAGGACGGTGCAGCATCACCCCACACAGCATCACCTGGCTTATCAGCATCAGATCCTGCCTATCTGTCTATCGTCACGGTATCTGTCACTCCGTCTACAAATCTGACACCTTATTAATCGCTCTGAATCTTGTTTCCCCAGTAATGAGAGTGGAAGCTCTCTTATAATGAGGTTGAATAGAAAACATACACGTGACAGAATCAGTGCCCAGCATACAGCGGATGCTCGGTCAACGCCCAGTCGACCTAGGCTTGGACGTGACTCCAGCTTGCAGGGGCCGGACTCACGCCTGTGCTGCACGTCTCAGCTGCCACGAGAGGCTGCAGACACACGGCACAGGTGCCAGGGGGAGTCAAAGCTGCCTTGGCCCCCGGGACGTGGACACATCTGGGCATGATTAGCAGAGTTGGCCTGCCTCGTGCTATTTACACAAGGGTTGCGCAGCCCCTGGGGAGAGAATCCACGGAGAGGAGAGGGAGTTCGGGCAGACACGTCGTATGCTATTGTTGCTGAGATTTATCCCCAGGGATAAAGCCTCGCAGACCGAAATATCAAAATACAGGTCCTAGGATGGAAAGAGAAAATATAAGCCTAAAGCAAACAAACCTATTCCTTCCTCCCCCATAAGCCCCAGGCGGGAACGCCCACCCCCTCGGTTCCCACAGCCTGCGTGGCCGGCTTCAGCGGGACGCCAGGCAGCACAGCGGCAGCACTCGGGGACAGGGGCCCTGCAGGTGCAACACAGTCCAGGTGGAGGAGCGGGTGGCCAGAAAAGGTGCAGAAGTCTCAGAGCAGCCGGGATACGTGGAGGGCGCCCCGTGAGGGCAGGGGAGGCGGGGAAGGAGCGGCCGCCGATGTGTGTTTCCCGGAAGACCTGTGCTCGGGCGAGAGGCCTCTGAGAGCGCCAAAGGAAACACACCCGGGGGGAATTACTCAGGGATCAGACGTCCGACCACGGGAGGTGTGGCTGGAGCTTGAGATCCAGAGGCCACGGACACGGTAGTGGCACCCCGTGGCCAAGTTCCATCCCCTCAGTAACCCCCCAGCACCCCAGCCACCCTTACCCCTTCCTCGCACACCCTCTTCTTCAAAGGGTCGTCCCTCCCGTCCCTGCTGACTTCTTCCCAGGTGATTTGTTGGTTGCCATCATTCTCTACCCAGAATTTCACATCCAATTCCAAAAACAAAATAATAAATACGTCCCAACAGCTGTGCAGAAGTACATAATTAACCACTTCTGCAAGTGTCTTTCTTTTATATATATATTTTAAAATTTCAGGGATATGTTTTAAGTTCTTTTGTAATAAAAAAAAAAAAAAGCTATTTTTAACCAAATGTGAATCCTGGTCATTTTATTGGTCCAAGTAGTGTATTTTTAAACAGGTTGTGATGCTTCACCATCGCAATGCCTCTGCTGAAGGCTGCGGGACCGGGGCTCACCCCGAGGGCGCTGACTCATGCATCACCCCAGCGCGGGCTGTCCGCCCTGCCGCCCCCCGGTTTCACCACCGCTCAACCCTCTCCAGAGCCACCGGTGTGGTTTGTGTCTCTGAAGCATCAACCCGGAAACTCCTGAAGTATATGTACCATGTTTCCCTGAAAATAAGCCCTACCCATAAAATAAGCCCTAGCAGGATTTCTAAGCATTTGCGCAATAGAAGCCCTACCCCGAAAATAAGACCTGGTGATGGGCGTGGCTACGCAGCGCATCTGCACAACCCATGCATTTCGTTGCAGGGTGGTAAAGATGACGAGCAGCTTTTCTCATCTGCCCCATCGTGACAACTACTGTCCCAGAGGTGACCGGAAAGGTGTGGGCAGCCCCACCAACAAGGTCGGCTCCCCCTGTCAGGTCCTGGCCATCCTGTGGGTGCTGCAAGCTGAGGCTTTGAGGGGAAAATAACACATCCCCTGAAAATAAGCCCTAGGGTGTCTTCTTGAGGAAAAATAAATATAAGACCCTGTCTTGTTTCCGGGGAAACACGGTAGCAGAGAAACACCCTGATAGAGTCTTGCTTTTGTAAAGGCCACATTTGCTCCTTGCAGAAAGTTTAGGAAATAAAGAAAGAACCATAAGGAAGAAACACAAGTTGCCCCTTGACCTCAGCATCCCCCAAATAACAATAAACCTCTCTGAGCCTCAGTCTCCCTAACTCAGAATGGAATAACGCGTCACAAAGGGCTATGGCTGGAGTCCCACGCACGTGCGGCCGACTGCTGGGGCGCGGGCCTGGCTCGCCAGGGCGCCGTCCTGAGAGCTGCTCTTCCCTCGCAGAGAGGCTGGTCTCGGCCGTCTCTGTGCAGGGGACTCGTGGCCCCGGCCTGCTGACTGGGTGACCCGAAAGGGCCACTCCCTGTTGTCTGTCTCTAAAGTGGCTCTTAGCAGGCCCTGGGGATTTCAGGGTGGGAACCGCCTTCTCTCGCCATGTGTGGAGGGCATGAGAGAGCCGGCCTCCAGGGAGGACCACGCAGACATGAAGAAGGAGGACAGGAGGAACGGTGTGGCCAGGAGGCCACCTGCCAGCCTCCCGTCTCTTCCCAGGCCCAGCCCTGCCTTTGCTGCTGTTGTGTGTGCTTAAGTCAACTCGGGTTGGCTTCTCCTAAGACTCTCGGCAGCCAGGACAGGGCTCATGCACACGCCGGGCAATGCCCCGGCACAGTGACGGTGCCCAACGCCACCAGGAACCTCCGTGCACTCGGTGCTGATCCGAGCCCCGCGGCGAGCGCTGGCAACGCCCGCAAGCACGCTCTGCTTCCTCCATGTCTCCCCACTGCAGAGTCGAGTCCAAGCACGATGAAACCCCTTGCTCGGGTCAAAAACCCAGACGGTGATTGGTTTGGGATTCAGACCTAGTCCGATCCCAGAGCCTGTCCTCTGCTGCTCACAGCAATGCCGTCAGCAGACAGCGGATGCAAGTAAACGCCTTTGTTCCGAAATGTTCGCTTTCTTCTCCCTTTTTCTAGAGTTGAGATGGGCTACAGCTTATGTGCCCCACCAAAACCTTTCAGTGGGTTTTGACGATGGAATGACCCTGTGCCAGGTGCCCTTCGAGACTCCAGTAATTAGATAAACTTATGCAGCCTGGGCTCCAGGGAGCAGGGCGGGGGAGGGGCAGGCTTGTAAACACCTGCTGTGTAAGGCGGTGGGAGTGGAGGCTGGGCTGGGAGTCCAGGGGCCTAAGGCTGAGGTCCTGAGAGTGCTGCCAGCCCACCCTCCGGAAGCCCACCCCCAGGACCATGTCGGAGGGGCCCCTCCTCTCCAGCCTGAGCCGTGTGCACACACAGCTGGGCAGGGACACCCGCCGGCCACAAAGACTCTGGCTGACCTCTCCAGGACGCTGTCCTCCCAGGGCCGCCGATGGCAGTCTCCTGCATGCCCTCCCCACACCCCCACCGCCCAGCTGGACGCCGCTGGGGGCCCCGGTATGTCAAGACCTCCCCACGTCAAACGGGAGAGTCTTCAGATCCCTCAGCGACACCCAGAAAGTCCTGGGGGAGGATTGCTCCAACAGTTTTTCCCACCACGTCAGTATTTTCCATAAACAGCCCTTTTGCTCGAGTGCTCTCAGGAATACGATTAGCATAATTCCCTTCACCTTCTCAAAGTTGGATGTTTGCAGGCTACTTTGGCAGGAGCCTCAGGCAGGCTGACTGGGAAGTGGGGTCGGACTGACGCTGGGATTTGCGGCTTCCTTGGGGCATTCCGATGAGAGACGCGGACGTTTCCTGGAGGAAAGGAGCCCAGGAAACTCTACGGTTTGGTCCTAGTACGCTCCGCCCAGGATTGGGGTCAGGTTATTTATTTTGCAAATGTCCGTTCATATGTCACCTCCTCCAGGAAGTCTTCCCTGGCTTCTCTAGCCCTACCCTTTGGCAGCAGAACTGAAAATTCTTTCTCTGCGCTAACATTATACCTTTTAAATATTTGTAATATTGAGCTTATCCTACTGTATATTAATAAAAATAACTTTGTTGCTGTACCTGCTTCTCATACTAAATCATTGCTAAATTACTTGAGGCTGGAACAAATTCATGCTCATCTTTGCATTACCAGCTGCTGGAGCACAGCAGGTGCCTCGGGTCACCATCTCCACGCCCCTGTGCATTCCCCTTGCCTTGCCCGAGGGCTGAACCTAGTGACTCTTTTCCAGTAAATGGGATAGAGCAAAGAGGGGCTGGATGGCACTTCTGAGATTAAGTCGCAGGGCGGTGATGACTCTGGTCTTTCTCGCTTGCTCATGGCTCTCACAGCCTCACTCTGGAGAGCTGCCGTCTCCCGAACAGCCTCGCAGGGACGTGAGTCAGCAAGAGACTCTCCTTCTCCAGCAGCCGGCCAGGACCTGGGCCTGCCACGCGTCAGGGGTGAGTCTGAAAGAGGCTCCTCCCTCGGTGCCGCCGGGCTGACACCCCGCACTGGACGCGGCCTGCGGGACCCTGGACCAGAGGAGGACCCAGCCGAGCTGCGCTGGGGTTTCTGGGCTGCAGAGACTGCGAGACACTACGTATGTGCTTTTTGCTTTAAGCCATTAAGCTCTGGAATGGTTTGTTATACAGCAATAATCGTTAATACATGCTTAATTGCTAATTTTAATGGGATGAAATTGGACGGAATCCACCCCTTTCACGAGGTCTTGAGATCACTAGGCAGACGGAGGGTGAGAGGGAAATGTCCAAGTCTACTAAATTCCCAAGACTGCCAGACACCAGAACCCGAAAGCGTTCTTTAAAACCCAAAGGAAGTTGTTTTAGGACAAATAAAATCACGATCTCATTTTATAGAGACCAGCACGATATGCTGGGAAAGGCCCTAACATAGGGTTAAGCACCACTGGGCTCAAACCCAAGTCCTGTCCCGTGGGCGTGAGGCTCTGAGGACGGAACCTGCTCACATCCTCTGAGTTTCAGGGCAGCCCACAGCCTTTTTGGCACCAGGGACCATTTTCATGGAAGACAATTTTTCCACGGACCAGAGAGGGGGCATGGTTTCAGGATGAGTCAAGTGCATTACATTAATTGTGTACTTTATTTCTATTATTATTACATTGTAATATATCATGAAATAATTATACAACTCACCATAGGTTGGGGACCCCTGTTTTAGAGGCATCCGTAAAATCCAAACCCTCAGATTATGGTAACAATTGCTCAGTCGATATTGAAGAAATATTTACTCATAACCACCAGTTACAGATCCTGTATTAAGAATCGAGTAAGGACCAACATACACCATCTCCATCCCCCAAGGACCGCAAAGGAAGCAGAATGACAAAGACGTCACCTGGTCTCTAAGACCCTAAAGCGATCAATACATCCCAGCTCACTTTATGTTCCCTTTTTGGCACATAACAGTCATCAGAGATTATACAGGCCAAAAATTAAAATTAAAATACAGAAAGTAAACTTCTGTTTGCTAAGGTTTTTATAAATTTGAGCGTGAGAGGCCTGAACAATGTTATTGATTACTCAACCCTTTGAGGAAACGCAGATGAGGGGACTGCATTCTCTTGGCCCTGCCCTGGGAGATGAGAAAGAGAGTGGGGTACTCTATGCATCTAACCTAGAGTGGAGTTTTAAGGGCTTCTGTTTGCATGAATTTCAGGGTTAGGAGGGACTCTGGAAACCATCTCATCAGCCCTCCCTCCTGAGATTCACTGTCTGCTGCTGATGTGGCTTGAAGAGCAGCCCCCAACTTCCGCCCACCGGGCCCCTTGGGACAGCCCCCTCCTCTGCAGTCTGGCAGCTCCCTGTCCTCTGGGCTGAGTGAACCAGCCTTCCACGCACCCCCACGCACCCCCACGCACACCTACGCACCCCCACGCACCCCCACACACCCTGCTGGCCTCTGTCATTTCCTGGAAGACGCAGCCCAGAGCAGCCTTGCTGAAAGACCACCACGTCCATGACCTTGGCCCACATCTAATCTCTGGATGGAACATCCTTCCTTCAAATATTTTGACTCATTTAAACGTCAGAAACGGAGTGTGCACTGTGGGGAAGAACAGTGGAGTGTGTGTTTCCGAGATCCTTCAGCTCAGCCGATCGTCCCACCTTGGCAAGGAGGATCTGTGCACTGCAGCTCTCACAGAATAGTGGAATTGACCCGCCCAGGTCTTCAAATGTGTTTTTGCCACATTTGACTTCAATTGTGTATTGAATATTATACCTAAGAAGGCTTTTGATTATTTTACCTATGATCATAGGATAATCCTGGAAAAATGCCTTTCTCTTTTATGTCCAAGTAAGAATTCAGAGCCAACTTCTACCTGGATCTAAGCCAAGTGGAGGGGACCCAGGGGGCCCACATAGACTAATACCTCCCCACAGTGGAGGAAAGAGATCGCTCACCACGCAGAAGTCAGCATGGTGTTGACAAAGTGGCTTCTTGGTTCTTCTCATCAACTGTTAGCCAAGTTCCCCTGGATACAGATTTCCAGTACAACCTCCACCCCTCAGTCAAGGTGGAGGGGGGCGTGCACAGAGCTCTGGACAGGTCGGCAGCCAAGCAGAGCTCACACGCACTGGGCTGGCCTTGGATTCCTGCTGCAGCTGGAATCTCCCCTGAGACCCTGGGCAGCAAACTTTCAGGCTATGGCCGCCTACCTCTGCGGGTGGCTGCAGCCGCCTGGAGAGAACGTGGAGGACAGAGGCTCTGGCCGTCTCTAAGACAGCTGAGAACCAGCCTCGTAAGGGTGTGGGGAAGTGGGGAGGGAGTGCTCCCCGCCAAGGGCCCAGATGATGGCCCCAGCACTCCAGATTCTAAAGCAAGGTGACTGAGGACGTTGGGAGAGAGATCCCACCACTGGTGGCCCGTCCCATGGCCACAGGGCTGCAGGCACCCCACTATACTCCTGGGGAGTCAGGATGATGCGCAGGCTGATATTAGATATCTAAAATAGAGAACTTGGGAGTGAAAACTCTTACAATACTTCCTTTCGTACCAACATGCACAGTTCATAATCAAATCAGGACAATGACATTTCAATATCTCCAAAGCGTGTCTGGCCACAGGTCTCATTTTCACATACCTAGTGAGCACGAGAGTCAGGACTTGAAAGCACAGGAGGAGGGGCACGGTGGGGCCACTGCTGTGTGCTCCGTGGCCGCCCTCTCACCCCACAGCGCCCGCCACCGTTTCTGTGCAGCCGCGAAGTGCGACAGCCTCACTGGGGGGAGGTGAGGACGGCTGCCTGGGAAGTGAGTCTCATGCCCTCCACGGCCTCCCCACCGCGGTGCAGGAGGCGCCGCTGAGGTGGGAGCACGGAACGGTGGTGGGGACGAGCCTGGGACTGGAGACCTGAGGCCCCGTCCTGCTCTGACCATGTGACTTTGAAGCCTTCACTTGCTGCCTCTGAACTTGTTTCCCACTCTGTGAAACAAAGTTGTTGAAGCTCCAGTTTGACAAGAAAGAGGGCCACGTGCTTTTATCTCCTCTCTTCCTCAAAACCTCACTGAAACCATAAAGAAAGTTTTTAGAAAGTAGAAAACTGTAACACAAAAATAAGGGAGGAAGAGAGAGACATCAGTGGGAAAGAGACTTCAAGGAAGTTTTGGAAGATACAGACCAGCGGAGGAGGTTTAGGAGAGAGAACATCAAGCCCCTCCAGACAGATAGAGATACAAAGTGATCCACGCCTGTCTTCCCCTAGGAAGGCCACAGGGCTGAGCTCATGGGGGCACCAGCTTCCAGGGCAGCAGGGATGGGGCTGGGGAGAAGCTGGAGGGTCCCAGCAGAAGCCACAGGGCTGCCTTCCAGACAGTGTTCCCTAAACTGACAATGCTGCCGTGAGCACAGAACGTCCTTGCTATCTCCAAGCTTATATCCCAGGTGGAAAATTAGTCCACAAGCAAACCCAAACTTACATCAATAAGAATAAGAAAAACAAAGATAGAGCTAAAGTGCTGAGTGGAGAATTTAGAGAGAGTTCTGAGTGGAAATCGGGTTTAGAGAGCACAAAGCTGACGTCCCAAGACCAGCAAGAGCAGGACTCAGACTCGGGCCTTAAAGACAGCATCTTGGGGTTTATGCTAGATCAATAGTCAGAGAACCGTCTCTGAGGAGGTGACTTTAGGCCAAGGTCAGCTGGAAGGAAGAAGCCAGCTGTGTGGCAGTCGGGGGAATAATCGTGCAGGAAGCAGGAACACGCAGCAAAGACCCTACACAGGGAACGTGCCCGGTGTGTTCGGGGCCTAACGCAGGGCCAGCACCCAGTAGGACCTCAACACATTTCTGTTAAGTGAATAAATAACTCTCAAGAAATTTCAAGAAGGTGAGTGGCATCAGTGTCATGGCCAAGGCCAGGCCATGCAGAGATGCAAGGCAGAGTACGTAGGGTGAATTTTATACCACGCGGGAGAGGAAAACAGTGATGACAGGGGTCTCATTATATTCCTGAAAGACTCCTTTGCCCGTTACCTGAGAACAGAGTGTGAGAGATAAAAGTGAAAACAGGAGCACCAGGATAGCTCAGGGTTCCTAGTGTGGAACAATCTAGAAACTCCAGCTACTGGAATCTGAAAAAGTACTTATTGAAAGGATAAGGGTAACTAATTATTGCCAGTGGGCCCCCAGAAGTACCCAGGTTCAGAAGCAACAAAGCCAGGGATGAAGCAATAAAGCCAGCTAAACCCCAGGCCTGGTCGAGTAGCAATCCTGCCACACAGCTGGACACTGGATTGGAGGACCCCAGGAGTCCCACCATCCACAGCAGGAAGGACATTCCTCCCTCACCCTCAGTTCTGCCGTGGAGGTGCAGAGCATGCCTCTGACTACCAAGACCCTCAGTGTACCTTCAGGGGAACTGCCACAGACATCGCCATTCTTAGCCTCTGGAGTGGGAGTCTTGGCCTTAAGGTGGGGTCACCTCAGTCAGAAGAGTAAAAGAGAAGAAACAAGAGTGAAAAAAAACAGAAGAAACTTATGAAATCCCATTGAGGGGATCCATATACACATTAGGGAAGTTCCAGAAAGAGGAGAGACACAGACAGAACCAAAAATCTATTTCAAAGATAATGATTGAAAACTTCCCAAATATAAGGAAAAAGACACCCAGATCCACGAAGCTCAGAAAAACCCAAAATAAGGTGAACCCAAAGAAACCCACACCAAGACACAATGTAATCAAACTGTCAAAAGTCAAAGACAAAGCAGAAAAAGAAAAGCAACTTCTCACATAAAAGATAACCTCCACAAGAGCATTAGAGGATTTTTTTTTCAGTGAAACCTTATGGGCAAGTGGGAGTGGGATGATATAGTGAAAGTGCTGAGAGAAAGGACTGGCAACCTAGAGTACTATACCTAGCAAAACTCTCCTCCAAAAATGCAGGGACATAATGACTCTCTCAGATAAACCAAAGCTGAGGGAGTTCATCACCACTAGATATGCATTAAAGGGAGTTCCAAAAAGATGCCAAAAAGAAACATGATAGCATGAGAAAGTATGAAACTCATTAATAAAGGTATATGTGTGTGTGAGTATATATATATGTGTGT
>CAUYPO010063824.1:0-45048 GCA_963574435.1 Cheirogaleus major | reverse complement strand
CACAGACATACATTATATGTATTATATACTACAGCCTTACAATAAAGTTAACTAAAGAAAATGTTATTAAGAAAATCATAAGGAAGATAAAATATATTTGCTATTCATTAAGTGGAAGCGAGCCATCATAAAGGTCTTCATGTTGAGTAGGCTGAGGAAGAGGAGGAAGAGGACAGATGGGTTAGTCTTGCTATCTCAGAGTTGGAGAGGTGGAAGAAAATCTACATGTAAATGGACTGGCACAGTTCAAACCTGTACTATTCAAGGGTAAACTGCAGTCCAAATTCCTTAATGTGTTACGACCAGCTTTTCCGAGCAAATACCTCGAAATGTCTGGATGTGAGCCTTCTTGGATGGATATTTTTTTTAAAGCTTCCTGGGAGACTCCAGTATGATGTAAGGTTAAGAAAAGCTGATTTAGATAATTCAGAATAAGTTTATATTGTTTCTTAAAAGATGAATCTGAAGTGAAAACACAAAATTAAAAAATTCTCATATAGAACTTGTACACTTCTGAGACTTGCCTCTGCAACAAGTTGTAGAAATGCTACTCAGTCCTCCAATGGAAAACATTTGAAGGTGTGTAAGTTGAAGAGTGATGTGGTCACACTAAATAATAATAATAATTATAAATAACTCTGGGAACAGTTTTAATGATGGATACATAGAGCACAGAGCTATTTAGAAGAAGTCCTGTTAAGAGGCCTTTGCAACAATCCAGGTGTTAAATGAATTATAAAGATAAATAGATAGAAAAGGGGTGAAGAAATCATCAGGGAGCTTGTCTAGAAGAGTAGGGAGACAATCACAGTACCTGGCAGTGAGCGTAGGAGTGACATATATCAGGTGTAAAGGCAGTACATCCAAGAGGAACAAGTCACAGACAATTGGGGACACCAACCAAGGTTCTTAAAATATCAAAATTATTCTACCACTTAAGTACAGTCTCATATTACTAACAACTGGGAAGGTGGGAAAAATGTGTCCCTCACACTTAGTACAGATTAAAAAAAAAAATAAACTGAGTTCAAGTGGTGAATTCAAATATACTTAGTGTATTTTGCCAAAGGCTTTTCTTACATAGACAAATACAGCTAATAGTTCATTAAAACAATGAGGTTTGCAAATTCATCAATAACATCTTGCATTTAATTGTTTGTGTATGAGAAAGAAATGGATACGATATATGGACTCTCTTAAAAGAGCAAATTACAGGCCCCTCCTGTGACCAGTGAACATTTTTATTCCAGCCATGGTTCGAAGCTGCATTTCATGTTATTGCATTACAAAATGATGACCCTGGGTTATTCAAACAAAATCAGACGGCAACCAGTATACGTTGCTTATTGTAAAACACTTCCCAGCTTTCTGAGCTAGCAGAGCTTTATTTTTTATTTTATGTATGGACTGCTTTTGCTTAGTTGTTTATTTTAAATTAGTTTATTTAGGTTTTTTAATATTTAAATAAGAATTTATAAACCCACCACACAAAACAAAAGCTAGTTTTATAGTGAGCTACATTTTACCATGTGATTTCCCCATCCACCTGCTTGCTCTATCCCAAGTTAATCAGCATCTTGAATTTCCTGCTTATCATTGCCTTCCTTTTTTTAAATGCATTTTGTTGCAAGTTGTGTATATAAAATAGATATCACACCGAGGATAATCTCTTTGGAGTTTTTCACTCAGTGTGATTTTGTGAAGATTCATCCATATAGTTATTTGCCTGTTGCTATAGTTCACTCATACTCACTGCCATGAATACACTGCAGTTTGTTCTTCCACTCAACCTGAGTTGGTTGTATATGCTTGAGCCAGTACCAACACTGCTTCATAATGAGTCTTGATATCTGCTTTTTTTTCCACAGTTATTTTTTGGTTCCTACTCATATATTCAAATTTTATAATCACATTAACGAATCCCATTTTAAAAAAGCTTTGTTGGAAATAGCACAGCATTTTAGAGATCTTGACACCAAGAAACATTTAAGATGTCCTTACTTAAAATTTTAGGCACTTTGTATAATTGTCCATTGCCACAATAAAACTGCAAAACAAACTACCTCAAAATATAAAGGTTTAAAACAACAACCCAACAGCTGTTTATTGTTCTCCCAAGTTCATGTGTCAGGGGGTGCTTTTGCTGCTCTGGGGTGGATTAACTGTTCTCAGCTGGCTCAGGCAAGTGTCTGTGGTCAATTTATGGGTTGCCTGGGATTAGTTGGTCTAGGCTCTACTCATCCTGGACTACCCACTTCATCCTCTAAGCACACATGCCCAAGCTTGTTGTCAGGGTGGTATCAGGGGTCCAAAGGAGGAAGTGGAAATGAGCAAGCACTTTTTTACACTTCTGCTGTGTCACGTTTGCTGTTCCCATTGGCCAAAGCAACAGTGACTGGAAGTGGGGTGCACTAACAAAAAGTGTGGTTACAGAGAGGTTTTAAAAACTGCAGCCAGTAATGCAATCTGCTACCACAGCTTTTCTCAAGTATTAGTTCTCATTTACCTTGTGCATATGGCAATTAAAAATTACTCATTCGCCCCAAGGGTTTTAGAAAGTTGACTTAGATTCTAGAGATGAGCAAAAACAGAATAATATGTAGTCCCTAGATGTAATAGCCAACTCACCTGTGTGGTCAATGATGTTTTGCTTCACAACTTACAAGTGTGAATGATCAATATGATCATTATGATCAGTAATGATCAGTATGAATTCAGCCAAAAGTGTATTAGCATTTATGTACCAATTCTTGTAATGTCATAGACTTAAGAGTCTTAAAGCAAAATGCAGTTTACAGGTGTGTTTTATAATCCCTGGTAGAGTGATACAAAACCTTCAGTAGAGTCAACAGGTGTAACACCAATTATCCTAAAGTATCTCAGGAAAATTTAGGGGACAAAATTTGCTTACACACCAAAAGTTGCTTTTCTTTATAATATTACAATATTCTGTTTTTCATTTCTTCTCAGAATATAAATGAAAGAGTTACAAATTAGTCTGGAAATTGGCATTTCTGTCCTAGAAAACCCAAAATATACTTACATCCAAAGACAAGTTTCTTTTTTTTAAACTTTACATAAAATAAATAATGCCATGATGATTCCTTGCTGATATGCTTCAGTTGGATCATCTGTACAAAACTTAGGCTAACTGGAATCCTGTTTGTGTACTTTTTTTAATTGCAATTAATTATAACCATTTACTATGTACAAGCCTTTTCATTGTTTTTTGTAATTGCAATACTCCTGATAGCGCTAGAAAATTATTAACATAAACTGTCTTCAGCTGCAGCTTATATAGTAGAATCCTTTTTTAATGCTAATTTTTGAGGTAAAACTAATACTGGATTAAAAGATAATCACATTATATCATCTAGTTATGCTTCCTCAAACATGATTTCACATATAGAATGTACAGGTATTTGTAAAAGCCTATGTTGTGATATACTTTTTCTATACCTATTATTCCTTGATTTGAAATAAAGAGGGTTGGAGCTTTAAAGAAAAAGATAAGGAATTAATATATTTTTTGATTTTTGTATATTATGCAACTCGTGAACAAAATATCAAGTGAATTTTAAAGACATTGCTTTAGTATTAGATATTTGTATGCATATCTCATCCAAACACATACATTTCTGAAAGAGAAAATATATATTTCTAATCTTTAAATATCCTGAAAAAGCTTTGGACAAAATTCAACACCTGTTTGAAGAAAACAGAACTGAAAATAGAAATTAGTGGACACACTATATGATAAAACATATCTACACTACATTAGCAAAACCAGAAATTTTACTTAATGGGGAAACACTAGAGGTATTTTCACTAATATCAGAAATTTGCCTCTTATGTCTACAACCTTTCAACATTGTTCTAGAGGTTTTCTTTAATGCAGTTTGAAAGAGAGATCAATTTGGGGGCATATGAACTTGAAAAGAAGAAGTAAAACTATTTCTATTTGTAGATGATGATTGTATACCTAGAAAACCGTAGATAATCAATGATAAAACTAACTCAAATAATAAAAGAATTCAATAAAACAGCAGACTATAAAATTAAAATACAGGAATCAATATCTTAATGTATACAAACAATACTTAGAGGATATAATTACAGAAAAACTTCATTTATAAAAGCAGAAAAATAAAATACACAGGAAAAAGTTTAACAAGGAATGTGCAAAAGTCATTTGTGGTAAATTTTAGTACACTACTGAAACACATAAAAGTAGATTTAAATAAATGAAAAGACATAATTTTTTTGGAATAGGATACTCAGTGTCAGATGTCAGTTCACACTAAATTAATTTATCTATTTATCGTGTTTTATAAATGTAATGAATCTCCAAAATCAATATTAAATGTATTTGGTGGAACTAAACAAGCTGATATCGAATGTCATATGGCAAAATAAGCACACAAAAGTAGAAAAAAATTCCAAAAACCTAAATATAAAAATATACAAAGGGGGGATAACCCTACCAGACATTAAAATATATTATAAAGTCTCTATAATTAAAACAGTATGGTACTGACACATGAATGTAAATATAGATTAATGGAAAAGAAAGTCTGGAAATGGACTCAAGCACATACGAATATATAATAAAGGTGGCATCTCAAATCACTAGAGTAAAGATGAACCTTTTAAATAAATGAGGCTGGAGCCCCTGGAAAAAGTTAAAAAAAATTAAAGCATACAATACTAGATAAAAACATGGATGAATTCCTTCTTAACTTGAATTTGTAGGGAAAGCCTTTATAACTATGACTCAAAATCCAGATTTAATAAATGAAAAGATAGACAGATTTGATTGCCCAAATGTAAAAATATTTTTAATGTTTGCATCTCAAAAAGTGATTTAAATAAAGTTTAAAGACAAATGACAAAAGACAACTGGGAGAAAATATTTGTAATATTTATCACAGATAAAGGGGTACTATTAAAATATATCAGAAATGCTTAATAACTGAGGGAAAAAGATTTTTTTAAAACAGAGAAAAATGGGCAAAAGACATGAACAACTTATATATGTGTGTGTATCAATATACACACATACACATATATACATAAAATACATATAGACATATGTATATTTACAATATTTACATTTGTTTCTTAAAAATATATAAAGATATTCAGTGCAACTTATGGGAAGGGAATTTAGCAATATCAGACATATCTACATGTTATGTAAAGATGTTCAGTTTAACTTATAGGAAAAGACTTTATTAATAGTAATATCTAACATATCTACATATGCATTTCATTTACCTTTTTACTCAGCAGTTTCTTTTTCAGGAATTTATTCTGAAGATTAACTTTCAACAATAATGAAAATGTACATGCACAAGGTATTCATTTCAACATTATTTGTAATTCCATAACATTGGAGAGATCTAAGATGTCCATATATAGGCAGGTGTTTGAATGAACTATGACATATTCATAGAATTGAGTTCTGTGCACCTTTAAAAAAAATAAGAAGAAGAAGGATGATGTCTATGAACTGATATGAAGTTATTTTCAGAATATATTATTATATTAAGTAAAAAAATTAAGGTACATAAAGAATATCTATAGTATTCTACTTTTTTTATAAAGAAGAAAAAATAAGAAAATATAGATGTATTTCCTCATATGAATAAAAAGAAACACAGGAAGGAAATATCGGAGGCTAATGAGGTTACCTAGAAAGCATGAGTGAAAATGAGATGGACAGTTTTAAATGAATGGATGAGGGATGGGATTGTATCCTCTTTGAATATACCTTTGTGTATAGTCCTGACTTTTGGAACCACATTAATATTTTTATACCTAAAAATAAATGAAAACCAAAGAATGGTAGAAAATCCTAAAACTGAATATAAGGAGAAAAAATACATAGATGCAATCATTTTATAAATGAACAACATGATTTCACCAAAGACAAAACAAGGAACCAACCCAAGTAATCTTGAACACAGTATTTCCTCTTGTTCCTTTGGGACCAAAAAAAAAAACTCTAAACATATGTTGAATTCTAGTAATTTTTTTAGAGGCATGGGTCGGTAATTCTGAAACTACTTTCTATTCATTCTGTGATTAAGACAATATATCCATATCTCTTGTGGATAGTGGGAGCCAGGTTTCTCACTGTTGGAGAAGACAGTTACAGATACAGAAAGAGGGAAAGGATAGAATGAACCTTGTGATGTTGATTTTGTATTTGCTATATTGGTGTGAACTAATGGGTTGAATACAGATAGCTAGATGCAACCTAGCTCTACTCTCTTGAGGTCTAGAATCCGTGACATTGTATTAGGAATGAACACTTAGTACCTAGATTTTGGTTACTAACTATCATTCTCTGCTAAAAGGACCAAGACTTCTTGGAGAAATGGCTGATTTCAGGGCTGGGGAAGGGAAAATCCAAGATTATCCTGTGTGCTAAGGAAAACTTTTTATGCTGAAAGATGAGGAAGTGTTCGAAGAATGATGGGGACATGTCAAAAGGACACAGGGGACAACATGTAGGGGCTTCCACTTGCCAAATCTTGTATAATATGAACAGCAAAATTATGATAGCAGAGGATCATAAATATTAAATAAGGTTAGAATTCATGAGCCCATATTGGGAAAGAAGCTCTTGTTTCGATAGAAAGTTGTCTGATAAATGTAGAAGGAATGATGAAATTAGAAAAGCACCATTCGCCAGCCATTGTAATAACAATTGATTCAGGCAAGAAACATTAATGGATACAAAAAGAAATGGTTGAAAGTCTAAGAAGTAACAGAATACTCTCTTTGTCTCAAAATCTCTTTAACAAGATATTTATTAATTTAAAAAGGTAAAATAATTTTAAAGTGGAAAAACATGGCAGATACCATCCTAACCAAATAATCAAAAATAACTGCCAGTTGACAGCATATGCCTCCTGATAATAATGTGTTGAAAAGGACACAGTGGTACTTCTGTGGTATTCATTCCAAAAGTGCACAAACTGGATCTAATCATGAAGAAACATCGGACAAACCCAAATTGATGGTTATTATAAAAAACATTATAATTGACCTGTGCTCATGAAATATGTCAGTGTCATGAAAGAAAAAGACTCAGAAACTATTTCAAAATAAAAGGGGCTAAAGAGACATGACAAGGAATCTCATGAATATGATGTATGATGTTGGGTTTTCATTTGCTCTTAAAGACATTATTGGGACAACTTAAAAACTGCTTAAGGTTTGTAACATCTGTGGATTAGATAACAGTATTATATCAATGTCAGTTTCCTGATTTTAATGATTGCATCTATGTTATGTAAGAGAATTCCTTGCTTTTAGAAAATACACACTGAAATGTTTAGGGGTAAGGGGATATCATGTCTGCAACTTACTCTGAAAGAATTCAGGAAAAAAATACACACACACACAGGCATATGGGAGAAAGGGAAAGAGAGAAAAACAAATACCAATGTTATAAAATGTCAAAATCTTGATGAAGGGTATTTATAAATTCTTTGTATTGTTATTACAATTTTAAAATTATATCCAAATATTTATAAAGTAATAGATCCACAAATACACAAATAGATATTTCCTCCCATTGTTCATCAATATCTTTAATGAATTAATCAGTATTGGTCAATCCTAATTTAATACCATATGCAATGAAGAACTTGTATATATATAAAATAGCTGTGGTAGCTATTTACTGATTACCAGTAATATTAAACTGGCTGTACATAGTGAAATCTTGAGACATCTCTTTTAATCCCAAATTATAAAAGCTACAGGAAGAAAGGTAGTCACAGCAAAAGAAGAAAATAATTATTATTGTTTTATGCTTTAATGAAAATGTATTTCCTCATTTGGGGTTAAGCATGTGTCCACTATCTGCACAAAGTAGTCAAGAAACAAAGGAGTTTGGTGGTTGGTTACAATAACTCTGGAACCAGACAGGTTTGGGTATCAGTCCTGATTCTGTACGTAATTTTTGAAATGTAGACATTGATCTCCACCCCATAGGGTATGGGTGTGGTTTAACAAGATAACGTAAGGAAGTACAGGGTTCCCATTATTGTTATTCCTTCAGTTTTCTACATAGAGAACTGATACAGCCCAACCAGCTGCTTTCTGATCTTATATGTTAAAAACAATTACATAGGAAAGAAATTTACTCTTTAATGCGTTAACATTTTAAGTGAGTGATAACGCGCTATTCTCTTTCACTTAACTGAAATTTTCATGGCAGTTTCACACATATAATTCTCTCTCCCCTGAAATCTTATTAGCATTATTCCCGTGAAACAACCAGAGAAATAAAGCAAAAGCATTTTAATTAACTCAGGTTTAATACGTTTTCCTTATCTGCCATTGCTGCAAATACCAGACGAGCATAACTGCTCTATGTATTCAAAATCTTTTAGTTGATTAAAGAAAGGAGTCTGCAGGAAATTCAAGACTAGAAATTCATTTAGTTCTAGTTAGATCATGAGCATGAACAGAGGCCATTTATCCTTCAACATATCTTAAAATTTCTGCTTTTCTACTTGAATCTAATATTTTTTTGAATCAGCCTTGCTTGCTAAAGGAAACAAAAGCACTTAGCCAACCTCATTGTTTTTTTCCAGTCTTGTTGTCTTACTAAAGGGAGATCAGGAGTTTCTGTATGGTAAATTTGGAGACACTTTGAATAGAATTTAAATGTATGTGTATATGTGCATATGTGCTTAATATGATTGAATTCTAATGAAAGATTTTGAAATTTGAAATACCTTTGCTTGTTTCTTAATATATATGAAACAAGAAAATATAGTCAATACATTTTTAAATGACTGTTTAATATGGTCAGAATAATTGTTCAATTCATTAATAAAGATTTAGCAGTTATCTACTCTTTGAAAAGAAATGAGTTTCAAAGTATAATTGAGAAACACCACAAGGTCTTGTTTGACCTTGACTCAATAAATATGTCCCACTCCCGAGAATGACCATATATGGAAATAGCTCCTTTAATACCTACACAGATAGTGAGAGTATATATATATAATCATGGTAGCTGACTTGACACGAATACACACATTTTATTTCATTTACAAATAACTTATATATTTAGCATGTCTAGGGAGAAGACTGAATGACAGAGTGCTTTTCTTCAGAGTCTTGAGGTGAGACAAGTCATCTTCATACTACACTCACCTGTGCCCACTAGCACCTAGCACAATGCCTGGCCCATATTTGGTCCGCGGATACTATGGGAAGAATTGAAATATATAACTTAGGGTAGAAGAGTAAATATTTGGAGATGTGCAAACCAAATTCTCCAGGAATTTGGTAGTATAAGTACCTTTACTTTAAGACTTCATGAAAGAATAATATTGGAGCTAATTCTCAAAGGTCAGTGTGATTTGATCATGTGATTTGATCATATGAACTATGTCAGTACTATCTCGGATCAATCAGTAATGCTGATTGAGCCTAGAGCTTTAGACAGTGACACCAGGGGATTTTCTATCATTACCTTCTAAAATGTGTTTATGAAGTTGCTCAAAATACCCTCAGCATTCTTTTATAAACTCTTAAAATTATAACAGGTATTAATTTATCCTAGCACTTTCTTTATACTGGGTTATATCTGGGTGATATGTCAGGGAATTTATTCCCTACTGTGTGAAATGTTATTTCTCATTACTTGTCTGAAAGCTACTATGACAGCGTTACATCGTCTCACTTGGAGTTTTACTGAGTTCTCACTCTTCACATTTTACAGTAATGAGACCAGACCCAGCATAGATCCCTGAAAGAAATACATTGTTAACACTTCTTTATCCCCTGAAGCATCTGATCATTTCTCACCTCTATAACTATATATATAAAAAAGCATTCCATCCAACTTAAATCAACTGTTGTTTGTTTTTTTTTTTTTGGTAGTTTTTAAATTTATTTTTATGTTTTTGTTATAGAGCCCCAGAAAAGGGATTTTTAGTGATTTTTAACAAATCTTGGCTTATAATTTTCATCAGGGTGTATCAAAAGCTCTTGAAGATGAGGAAAGTATGGCAGTGCTTTATAAAATTTGGTCATTTTCCTCCATTCTTACTAGGCCATGTTGCTGCTGCTTCTTTATGTTTCAACAATAAACATACTTGCGACTTTGTATCTTGTCAATCCATGACTATTGTATATAGGACACCAATTTTTCCAAGTAAAAATTAAAATATCTCAGTTAACCAACCAGATATTTTATCTAGAATAATTGGAACAATTCAGGTAACCATATTTTTACCCTTTTTACTTTGAAAGTGTAATTCATCCAGGATGTTTGTCAGCCCTTCCACTGGATTGCCTTGTAAACCCAGTTGACGTATTCATCACCTGGTAATTTAATGAATAAACCCAGCACATCAACGTAGGTTTAAGTGATGTCTGTGAAGTGTTTGAGCTCAGTGGGAAAGGATATGTTGTAAAGAAAACACTATTTTATTTGCTATTTTATGAACACATTGTGAAATTGACCATTAAGAGTCTATTTTTGGATGCTATGCATGTCCTTATAATTACATCACTCACTGACTTCATGTGGAAGATCTCAGAGTCATAGTCTGCTTGGGGTAGGTTCAGAGTGAAGGCTTTGAAGCTCAGTGGATTGGACCCCCAAATCCAGACAATATTATTTACCATAAAACCCTAAATGAGTTCCTGACATTTTCTGAAGTTGACTGCTTCTTTCTTCATTGTTCTCCCTCCTTCCATGGATCCTCCACTCTCCTCTTCCTCTGCCTTTTGAGGTAACATAGAATTTTTGGTGGGGTTGCATTTAGTAATTTTTTAAACAATTTGTCTCTAGTTTTTAGGATGAGGAGTCTGTGATTCAGTGATGTTCCCAGGATCACTTGTCTAATTATTATAGAACCCAGATTCATTACTTTCCCCCTCTGCTTGTTTATCAAAATAAGTATTCTCTCTCTCTCTCTCTTCCCCCCCTTTCTGTCTCCCTCCCTCCCTTCCTCCCTCCCACCCTCTCTCTCTCTCTTTCTCTCTCTCTCTCACACACACACACACACACACGCGTGCACGCGCACACACATATCTACAACAGAATCATAGAGGAGAAGATGAATCATTAAAGGACTCTTCCATTAAAGGACTCTTCAAGAGGTTTCTTGTTTTACCTTAGTGTTGATGATATTGATATATTGCCTGAGGATGCGTATTTGTAGAAAGTTCTCAAGATCTTTTGCTTTAGGAGAAAACTACCTTTCTTACCTCAAAAACCTGTCCTCATTCTGTAATATTTAGCAGCATAATTGAATGGATGTCTGTTAGTCGTTTCCAAAGCTTGGAGCCTGGGGCAATTGCCCTAGTTTGCTGGATCTCAGGGGAAGCTCCTCAAAGTATTTATATAACCCCAAAACTTCAAAATTAGAGGGTTTGTTAATTTTATTTTGTTGTTGTTTAGAGAAAATAGACATTCACAAAGTTTCAAAAGAATAAAATTAATAGCACTGACAGATACTCTGTATCTCTAGAGAATGCTGCATATCTAATCAGTAAATTCATTAGCATATCTGTTTGGGATAATGGTGATTAATCTTATTAAAGATATTTTTGTTTTCTCCCCTTAACATGAATTTTCAAACATGCCCCCTTGTCAGTAGAAAGTAGCTTTGAATTTACTTTTCTTTTTTTTTTTTTTTTTCTGCAGCCATTTAGAGGATGTTTGTAAGAACATAATAATCTATTCTCTTTGTGTGTCAATTCTCACTTGGTTAGTGCTGCAGTAAATTGAGGATTTAAGTGGGTGGATAAGCATATTTAATTAATATAAGTTATTATTTCTAAGATATTCTGAGGTATTAAGCTGCCACCTGGATATTTTTGCTGCCTAACAAAAAATAATTTAATTCAAACTTTAAGTGGGTCATTTCAAATCAGATTGATAACATCAGTTATGTAGTCTCACATACTTTATTTGAGTTCAGAAAAATCTTTTTATTAGGTGAATTCAGAAAGAAGAATACACAGAGCCAGGTCATATGACAGACTGGAAAGAACAGATGGAAGAGATTGCCTTTTCTGTGGCCAAGAACAAGAATGAGAAATGTCCCAGGAAGGATTGGCCCAGGGTTATAACTGGAATGCTGATTGAAGTTATTTGTTTTCCTGTGACAGACAGAAACACTGGGAACTGTTGGGCATGGAGTCAGCAGATGTGTTAGCCCTTATACCACAGTTCCACATAAAATGTCATTGAAAACCTTTCCTGTCCCTACCTCTATGTTAGAAAAGCTTAGTCTTGACTAGAGGGGATGGTGTCTCAATTAGGAAACATTCTATGAAACATGACCAAAAAAGGGGGAATAAGAAATAGAGGCATCGACAAGTCTAAATTATACTAGAATAGGAGAAGTCAGTACCTACCTGAACTTTAACGTTAGTATTCAAGTTGTAAGTACTTGAAACAACAAAAACACCAGAAAAACTGAGCTTAGAATATATCAAAAATACCCACACCATATTTCATTGTATATATTATATATTCCACATTTTGCTTATCCATTCGTCTGTTGATGGACACTTGGGTTTTTTGTCAGTTTTAAAATGAGAGTATCTGTATCTTCCCTTGTCCCCACCACCCCCATTTAGGGTGTTAGAAATATGTATGTCAGAAACTGGTACATTATTGGTTATACATGTTGCAAAATTTCTCTTACTCTGCATCTAGCTTTTGCACTGTCTTGTTTTGGAGTCTTTTAAAAAGAACAGACTTTCATAATTGGTTCAGTTTTAATATTTTTTTCTTCCTTTTTGACTATCATTTTTATGTCTCAGCTAAGAATTCTTTGCTTACCCCAATGTCTTGGAGATATACAACTGTCTTCTATAAGCTGTGCAGTTTGACCTTTCATATTTTGACCTGTTATTCAGCTATTAAAAGCATTTAGGTTCTGATACATGTTACAAACATAGATGAACCTTAAAAATATTATGCTAAGTGAAATAAGTAAGACACAAAAGGACAAATAGTATATGATCTCACTTATAGGACATACCTATAATATGAAAAGTCATAGATATAGAAAGTAGATTGGAGGTTACCAGTGGCTGGGGGAAGGGGAAATGGGAAGCTGTTGCTTCGTGGTTGTAGAGTTTCTGTTTGAAGTGATGAAAAATTTTGGAAATAGATCGTGATGATGGTTGCAGAACATTGTGAATATAATTAATGCCACTGAAGTGTGCCGTTAAAAATGGTTAAAATGGCAAATTTTATATTACATGTATTTTGCTACAATTTTTAAAAATTGATAATGAAATATACAAAAAAAACCCATCTAATTGTATACTTTAAATGGGTGAGTTATATGGTATACGAATATCTCAATAAAGATGTTATAAAAAATATACATATGAATACACCATATGGGAAAAGTGGTTCCTGGAACAGGCTTGGCACATAATGGGTTTGTTCATTCATTTAATAAATAGGTTTTAAGCCCTTATTGCTTTACTAATAAGCTGGACATGCAGAAATGTGTATAGGAATCTCTACTAATGAGCCATTCCCTTTGGCTGCCACCCTCTGCAGAATTTAACCATGGGCAGTGTAATTGGATATGAACTAGCAACCTAGAAGCAATATATCAACCCTTCCCCACCCCTGCACTGAGAAAAAACAGTGATACCTTCTTTATGCCCATCTCACTGATATGTGTACCCAGGCTCAGTATAAACAGGCCCGTGTTCCTCCTGATCCAGAGAACCATGTTCACCTGGTCTAAGGGGGTGGTAACGCCTGGTCCAGGAAGAAGGAAGCCTATGGGTCAGAATGTAAAGTCTGAAAGGTGTAATTACACCCAAGCACACCTGGACACCTGGAGCTGCTCTGGGTTGCTGATCTGGGCAAAAGTCAGATCTAGAAGGGAAGATGGCAAGGCACAGTCAAAATGTGATTCATAACATAGTGGATCTGTACAATCCTTTGCAGCTTTCATACTGCATGTTTCAGATGCAAACTCCATTGGTCAATCTTTTGGGATGTCACAATGCCATTGTGAAAAAGAAACAAATGACAAGCAAGTAAAATCAACTTAAGAGTTAGTATATTGTCCTTCAAATATCATTTCATTCTGAAGTCTCTCCTCGGGCTCTCATCCATTTAGACCACTCTGTTGCAGAAGCTAAATTTCCCATACAGTGAAATGACAGGTGATATTCAAAATGATTTATTTTCAAAGCAAACGTGTATTTAGAACCTTTTAGTTGTTAGGCAGTCTGCTAGAGGTTAGGAAAATAAAGATATATAAGCTAGAATCCTGTTCTCATTTTAGTAGAAGAGAAAAATAAATGTCAGAGGGGTAGTATCCTGGAAATGGATTAGGTGCCCTGAAATACAAGGGAGAAATTGGTGAATCGACAGCAGCAGGGTTTGGGGAGGAAGGTTGCTCAAGCAGTCTTGAAGGATTAGTTGTAGTTCCTTAGGTAGACAAGGCCTCAGAAAAGGGAAAAAATGCTTAGCACATGGGAAATGCTAAAAAGTGGAGTTTTTGTTAATATAATGTAAATTGGAAGAGGTCAATAAATTAATTAAATAATTGGATTTGAATTACCTAATTTTAAAATATTAATGCTGTAACAATCTAGAGCTAAAACATTTATGGAAAATGTTCACCTGGGAGAGGGGTTTTTCACTTGTAAAGAAGTACTTTGTGCTCAGTTCATCACAGCAATGAATGACAGAGGTATAATGCTGACAGTTATAAGAGAAAGGTATTTATTTTTAAATAAAATATACATATAGAGATTATATTTGTTTAGGAATGTTTAGGATTATATTTGCTCAGGCATGTCAGACTTTTTGGAGAATACATCTATGTTAATAAAACTTCAGAAGGACAAATACTGTTTTATAGCTACTCTGAAACTCTCTAACTCCAAATACTCCTTTTTGACATGGAAATTTTTATAGACTGATTTATTGAGATATAATTTGCACATTGTAAAATTCACCATTTTTAGGTGTACAGGTCAAGTTTTGACAAATATGAACAGTTGTGTCAACACCACCAAAATTAAGATATGGAATAAATTTGTCACCTGAAAATGTCTCCTGGTACTCAGCTGTAGTCAGTCTCCTCCCCTATCCTCATGCTCTGGCCATATTGATCTGTCCTTTTAGTTTTGCCTTTTTATGAATATCATATAAATGGAATCCTGCAGTATGCAGTATGTGTCTGGCTTCTGTCACTTAGCATAATGCTTTGCAGATTCATCTATGCTGTTGCATGTATCCATAGTCCATACATTTTTATTGCTGAGTGGTTTTTCCATTGTATAGAGAGCCTCTAATTTGCTTATCCATTCAAATGCCCACAGGCATGTGAGTTCTTCTATCTTTTTGGCTACTCTGGATAAAGCTCCTATGAACATTTGTATACAGGTCTGTGTTGTCATTTTTTTGGCATAAATACCTACCAGTGTGGTAAGTGTATGTTTAACTTTATATGAAACTTCCAAACTTTTTTCCAAAGGGTCTAATCCTTTGCACATTCCCACCAGCAATGTATGAGAGTTCCAGATGTTCCAAATCTTTGCCAGCATTCACTGTTGTCAGTTGTTGATATTGTTTTTGTTGTGTAATTTTAGCCACTTTAGTAGATATGTCTTGATATATTATTATGGTTTATATTTGCACCTCCCTAGTGACTACTGAAGTTGAGCATCTTTTCATGTGCTTTTGTGCCCTTCATGCCTCTTCTTCAGTGGACTGTCTCTTCAAATCTCTTGTCCATAATGTGTTGAATTGTTTTTATCATTGAATTGTAAAAATTGTTTTTTATATATATATATTTCAACATTTATCACATATACATTTTGCAAATAATTTCTCCCAGTCTGAGGTTATCTTTCCAGTTTCTTAAAGTATTTGCCCAAGAGTTTTCAATTTTGGTGAGGTCCAGTTTATCAATTTGTTTTATTTTATGGTTCATGCTTTTCGTGTTCTAATAAAGTGTTGACAAATTTTTGTCACAAAAATATTCTATGTTTTCTTTTATAAGTTTATAGGCTTTATATTTAGGTCAGTGATCATTTGGAGATAATTATTTTTGGATGGTGTAAGGTAAGGGTCAAAGTTATTTTCTTTGTATTTGGATGCCCTGTTGTTCTAGGATGATTTATTGAAAGACTAATCTTTCTATATTGCATTTTTTGACATTTTTGTTGCAAATCAATTGACTATATATATATATATATGTTTATTTCTAGGCTCTGTTTCTGGACTCTGTTGTGTTCATGGATGTATATGGCTATCTTTGTAATAATATTAAATTATCTTGATTATTGCAACTTTGTAATAAATCTTGAAGTCAGGTATTGTGAGACTTCCAATTTTGTTTTCTTAAATAGTTTTTTAGCTATTTCTGGCCCTTTGTTCTATGTATAAATTATAGGCTCAGGTTTCCAGTTTTTACCACAAAAAAATATTTCTGCAGAATTTTGATTGTGATTAATTTGATTCTATGTATGAAATTAGGAGGGATTGACCTTTTAACATTATTGGTTTTTCTAATCCAATGTTCTTTAATTTTTCTTATAATTTTGTGTAGTTCTATGCTTACAAATCTTGCACATATTTTGTTAGATTTATCTTGAAGAATTTTGTGTTTTTTGATGACATTGGAAATTTTTAAATTCAATTTCTAAGTATTCATTGCTAGTACATTAAAATGCAGTTGATTTTTATATGAAATAACTGTTTTAAAACTTTTATTAAAATATAAATATGAAAATAAATGATTGTTTTACAATGCAATTTTTGATAAGTTTTCTTAGAAGCAACTGTCATGCTATAAAGGAGGAATATATTTTTAAAGCATAAAATAGTTATACTAGCACTCAAACAAAAATATTTTTCACTTTCATCCACAATTAACCAAAACTAGTGTTCTGTTAGAATGTAAAAGTGGTGACACTATTGGAGAAATTGTTTTTTTAATTTTTATTTTTACTTTAAACCTCAGAATAAGAAACACATTTTCTCTAATTCCATTTCCCCACTTACTCTCCCTGATCCTCTCCCTATAAGAAACCTTTGTGAAAGGTGAAAAATCTCTTGTTAAAACCAAGGTGACTTCAGAAGGGGCAGCTTGGAGAAAAAGGAAAACGAACTTAGAAGTCAGAAAGACCTGGGGGTTGAATTTCGGCCTGTACTTCAGATTACTGGATGACCTTAAAATCGTTAAGTCCCTTTTCTGAGCCTTAAATTCTTCCTCTGCAAAATGGAGATAATACTTTCTTCCCAGGCTTTTGTGAGATTAAATGAGGCAATAAATGCAAAGCACTTTGCATGGTTTTTAGTGCATAGTCAGGACTCAACAAAGGTCAGTTTTTAGTGGCTTTAAACAACATAAATTTATTCTCTTGTGGTCTGGAAGCCGACGTTTGAAATCACGGTGTTGGTAGGGTTGGTATCTTTTGGAGGTTCTGAGGGAGATTCTGTTCTGCGCCCCTCTCCTAGTCTCTGGTGAGTCCCAGCAGTCTTTGGTCATCCATGGCTTGTAGCTACATTACTCCAGCCTCTGTCTCCACATTCACAGGGCCTTCCCCTTTGCGTCTCTGTCCCAAATCACTGTCTCCTTTCTCTTCTAAGAACACCAGTCATTGGATTTAGGGACCACCCTAAACCCAGAATGATCTCATCCCAAGATCTTTAACCTAATTTCATCTCTTGAGACCTTATTTCCAAATAAGGACACATCCACGGATACCAGGATTAAAACTTGAACATGTTTTTGAGGGACACTGTTCAACCCACTATAAATGTCTAGACAGAGATTCACTATGAAAATAAAAACATTACTCCACATTAAATATTCTGTCATTGTTCCACCTAGGTAAAGAATATAGAAAAGACACAACTTGGACATAGGATATATTTATATTTGTATATAATCTGGCATGTATAGAGATTATTCTGTCCCTCTTTCCCATTTCTACATTTTAAAAATCCTTACTGTTTGACAGACTATATATAAATAAAAACAGCTATAGGTTTTGGAGTAAAGAGGATTTTTAGCAATTTTATGTCATTATAGGTTAATCTTTTAATTTTGAGACGGGGTGAAGATTCTGACTTTGCTTGTTGATTTTTGTTTTTATTAGGCATATTATTTTAAAAAGTAAAAAAGAGCAACTTAAATGAGAAATAGTACTCTCTCTCTGTTTTATTTTTGTTTGGGGTTTTTCCCCCCATCATATGAAGGAAACACATCCAAATGAAGAGAGCAGGGTGGCAAAATACATTTCTGTGGCAACAGTTCCATTATGCATGTGCTTCAGTAGTAATTTCTGTAGTACATTGGATCACTGTAGTGGGCACCTTCAAAGCACTCAAACTGGGGAAATAACACATCAGTTTCTATGTGTCAGTCACTTCAGCACAAATTCTGGAAAGTTTTCTCCAAGTAAAAAATACTTTAAACTTATCACCTTCATAGTGTATTTCAGATTTTAAGAATAATAGATTTATAATTTATTTAACATTTTTCTTAATTCTTCAAATATTTATTATTTTCTATTACTACTAAAGAGTAATATTTACTACATAGATCCAACTAAATGCTAGGCACTGTGTTACGACTTCAGTATGTTCTTCTGTCCCTTGCATTATTAATCCCATTTACAAATCAGGGAGCCAAAACTCAAGAAGTTAAAAAAATTTTTATTATCTTATTTAATAAATATTTATTAAGGTACTAATATCAAACTTACAGCAAGGAATAAGACTGAGCTAGAAACTGACAGGGCTAGAATTCAAATGCACATCTGTATGACTCTAAAATCTATGTTCCTTCCAATAAATACCTGCTGCTGAATCTGGCTCTGTTTGTCAGACTGTTAATTCCTTATAAATGATTTATTTGAAATGAACTGGTGTTTTGTAGTACAGTGGAGTAGCACATCCTTTTCTCTGCCAGAGAATTTGCTTTTGATCAGACGTGACATTTGTGTAAAAGCCACTGGTAGGAACAAGTATATTTATATTAAAAAATCAAAATTAAAATAAATAAACTTTTATATACCAGATGCTATTTGCATAATATTTTCTAAGTGATGGGTATTGTTTTTCTTAGTTTAAAGGTAAGAAATTAGGTTTAGAAACGCTAAGGTATTTGCTCATGGCCCTAGAAACGTTGACACTTGCTACATCTGAGGCTGGTCCCCTCCACTTGTGCTTGGTTTCTCTCCTCCTCTTCTAGGATTCTTACCTGGACACTGCATCAGTCTCCTCTGTCTCTAGCCTATTTTCTTTTACTAGTGGTTTCTTTTTGGCATTTAAACTTGCTCAAGTATGTTTCATCTAAAAACAAATAAACACTTTTCCCTTTACCCTACTATTCCCCTCTAGCTAGTAGTTTGTCTTCCTCCCAAGAAAAACAGTTTGAAAGCATTCTCTACATCTGCCATCATTACTTTCTCCTCTCCTATCTATTCTCCACCGTCTTCATCTTACTTTCTCCCTTTCTATTCTATTTGTTCTTTCCAAAGACTGGGCCAATGTGATGCTAAATATAGTACCTCATTGCCTATGTGATGATTTTATTTCTAATATGATTGAACATTATTTCATGTTCCTTACCCATTTCTCATATGTGTGTTTGTGTTGCTTGTTCAAGTATTTTGCCTGTTTTCTTATTGAAGTTGCCTTAGTTCTTTAAATTCTCCCATACTTAATGGGAAAAATAGATTATTTCATCACTTTTTGACCACTATTGGGAAGAACTAAGAAGTGAGTACATCAAAAGGTCAACAGGGTATGTCTGGGTGAGAACATTGAGCAGCCAGACTGTGAAGGACATTGTGTAAATATACAGTTGTCATTTTTATCAAAGCTTCATTTCTCAGCAATGTGAAGCTTCCCTGCTCTTTTGCAGGAATCATTTCCCAATAGTCGAAATCCAGTTATGAAATAAACATGTAACCTGGCTATGCCAGTGTTTGTTGCTGCAGTATTTGGTATAGAGCTCTCTGGAGACTGGCCTGTGTGTGTCATGGAATGGTGGACAGTGTGGGCTTCCAGCAAGTTTATCTTAGGAAAAATGACATGCCTCCTCTTTCGCTGGCTTCTTTTACTTTTTCTGTAATTCATGAATCTTCTACCTTCATAAATGTCTCTGTTCTGCCTCTTGCTATAAATCTCTGTATCTTATGTGGCAGAGTACCATCATAACCAAGACTGTCCTGAAATTTGGAAGCCTCAGGAGTTTAAGGCATTATTCCATCCAATTTTATAGATTCATCAGATTTTATGGTGAGCATGTGTTGTTTTGTGTCTCAGCATTGTATCTGGTTTGATTCCTCTGGATTATGCAAGTGTTTGTAAGGTCCTACTCAATTGAATATATATGCTTCCTGTTCTGTACCTTCTAGAACAAACCATGTTCCAAATAGTTGATTTGGCCCTCCAAATTTATTTTTATGTAAGTACAATTTGGTTTTATAGATGACTGCAGTTACATTAAAGGATATAAATAGTTTATCTTCAATTTATAGTTATTATGGCTAATTAACACATTTTCATAGGAACAGTGTACCAGTGTGAAGCATTTCAATAATAAACTAAATATATTCTAGAAGATCTTTGGGAAACTATTAATTTCTGCAGGAATTAATTGCCATCTCATTTGAGATACATAAGTAATATGACCACAGTTTTTAAAATACACATTCACGGAAAGACAGACATATACAAAGGGTTAAATTTCAGTTATTTTGCATAGTCCTTTTGCCCAACTGTCTAAAATACAAGCAAGAAAAAAATAATGCCTCCTTGGAGGAAAATTTGTACATTTTAAATGGACTCTCAGCTTCTTAGTATTCTTTCTGAAAACTCTTGCAATATAAAAAGGGTCTATTTTTTTCCCTCAAAGGTATCATTAGGAAATCCAATTAGATTGTTATCCCACTTCAGTTCAATAGACTGAGGTTCTTCAGAGGAGTTCACCATTCCAGATTTCATAATAAGAAAGTATTTGTTCAGTTAAATCATACGCATATCAACTAAATAATAGGAAAAGTATGACTTAAAATCATAAGATGGAAATTCACAGTTAAGACCAATATTCTACCTCATAAACTACTTCACTGTGTTTTTGACAGTGAATAAAAATGTAGAAATTCTGTACTAGACACAGTTAGAATAAAGATCCCACTGGGTCTTTCTGACAGGAGCCATCAAGAAAGGAAGAAAGTTATATTGGAGATGTAAATTTAAAAGGGAAGAAGAAAGATCTTCTCTGACTTTTATATACAACCTATTCAGGACATCTTTTACAAAAGCAACCAGTCCCACAAGCCCTGGTGTGGATGGGGAGCTATCAGATTAGAAACAGGTTCATGATGACTCTGAGAATCAGTGACATTGACACTAGAAGCAGAAACAACTCCACCTGCTCATGTCAGCCATATTGCATTAGGCCCTGATGGACAGAAACAAACACACATCAAAAAACCCACACAGTCTCCTATTCTTACTGCATGTCTTTGAACAGACATGTACTGAGTACCTTCTGCATCATAGGTAGCATGCCGGCAGCTCCAAACCTTCCAGCTCATCAGTAATTAATAAATACTTATGGTGTCTCGTGAGTAAAGAGATAAATGTCATTTAAAAAGTAAAGAAAGGGCTTTCTAACAGTAGCATCTTTCATTTCATGAAGGATTCCTGGTAGTAAAATTAATGAAATAAGCTCCGTTCTGCTCTTCTTTCCTTAAGAGTTGTATTAGTCAGGATGGGCTAAGTTTTGCTGGATTTCTGTTGGGTTTTGTTCATTATTTTCCCTCAGAAGTGGGACATTTTCACATTGTGCTTTAAAGTTAATGTTGCAATTCGAAAGCACAGTGGCTTCAGTCATAAAGAGGAGTGAAACACTGATGCATTCTGCAACATGGATGAGTCTTGAAACTATAAGTGAAAGAAACGAAATACAAAAGGTCGCCGATTGTATTGTATGAATCTATTTAAATGAAATATTTAGGATACATAAATCTACAGAGACAAAACACAGATTGATGGTTGCCAAGGCAAGGAGGAGGGGCAATGTGGGGCAATTACTTAATGTATACAGGGTTTCCTTTTGCAGTGATGAAAATGTTTTGGAATTAGATAGAGTTAGTGGTTGCAAAGTATTGTGACTGTATTAACTTATACTGAACTGTTCACTTTTAAAAGGCTAATTTTATGTTATGTGTTTAACCTCACTTTAAAAATTGTCCCAAAAATGTTTTGTTTACATAAAAGGGAGAAAAAGCACATTGACTATGTATATATTTTTACTATATTTGTTTACATTCTATAGATGAAACAGTAGTGTTTTTAATATCTAGTAGGTATTTTTATTCAATAAAGGTCAATAATAAAACTATTGGAGATCTGTGTAATCACAGATTTCTTTCTTTCTTTCTTTCTTTTTTTAAAGAATCACCAAGTTACCATTAAAGACTTTCCCCTAGAATTTTTCCCATCTGCCTGTGTTATCTCACTATACAATTGCCTGCCTTAAATTTTGTCTTCCCAGGAACATCTGTACTCATTTCTACTTTAGTTATTACCATGATGTTGGAAGCTTGCATTTGGTATAACTCCCACAGTGGAATCAGTTTGGAAAATCCATTCACATACTAGTCTTCTTTTTACACATCATTAATGAAGGTGTCAACTAGAAAGGTCACTAACAGCAATGCCTGCAGCACCCCACTGAGCATTTGAGTAGAATTTGATGTATTGCCTTTAATAATTGCTTTGTCCCTGGCAACTAATTTTCAGTTCATGTTGGGGGCCTTATGGCCAATACAATTAAAATTAATTTTTCTCATTTTATGGTAGTGAGATGTGACCAAATACCATGCTGGCATTACCTCAGTACAAAACCTTCTTTGCTACTATTGCGTATTATTGCTGACGGCTCTTATGTTTGATCATTATATTAGTTAATGACAGTGGTTTCCATAATAATGAAGGACAAATATTTTATTTCTATATCACCCTATGCTGCCTCTTCCTTTTCTCGGCCATAATCTGTAGTCTGTTTCACTGCTCATTAGTACCTCTAAGGCCTGAGGAAATAACAAGGGCAAACTCAACTGCTGTTCATTTTGCCTGGCTAGCAACCTAATATCAGTCTAAAAAATACTATGGGAGACAAGAGTGAGGATTGATAGTGGTAAATTAAATGCATGTGTGGTTTATCCATCAGTTTAATCCAGCTTCCCCTGACATAAACAGTTAAGGTTATAGTCGGTCATAGAGTTGGAGGGCCCCTTTGTGTGATCCTCTGTTCCTTTGTTTCTCATCAGGGTGGGCACTGCTGGAGATTGGGGAGGGAGAGTTATTTATTTTTCAGGACTCTTCCATATCCTAAAATACATTGAGTACCCTGGACCTTGGACACTAGATGCCAGTGGTCACCAGGACACATTTCTGGGTCCTTCAGAGTGGGACAGACCCACAATCTTCTCTCACTGGACTTGACGAATAAACTGAGGCACAGAGAAGTTTGGTGCCTTGTCTAAAGGAACATGTCCGGTAAGTGGCAAAATTGGTGTTGGGACCAAAATGCCTACTTACCTAGTCTAGTGCTCCTTCTATCAGCTAGTTACATTTAAATTTTTTGAGTAGAATCTCAAGTGAGCCCTCAGCATTGGTCTGAAACTCAATTATGTTTTCCTACTCAATTTACTCTCTTGTGTTCTAAAATTACTATTTCATACATTCTCCTTATTCCTTAATCTTTCAGCACTCCCTGCTTCCCTCCACTCCTTCTTATGTCTGTGACAAAATAGAAGATAGAGGAGACCAATCTCATCTTCACACCATCAATCCTGCCAACCTGCTGCATTTATACCCATGTGCTCTGCCTTCCTTCCTGTTGCAAGCAATGAACTCTTCCTACTCCTCCCTAAAGCCCAATTCTGCCCTGATATGCAACGATCGTGCCCCTGGATTTATCATTTATTCTCTCTTGCTTTTTCAGTTTCTCCATCCCATGGGATCATTCCCATCAATACATAACCATAATGAAGTACCTTCATAGTAGAAGACATGTTCTCATGGCCCCTTCATCTACTAGGGTGTTTCTCTGTTTCCCAAAAGAATTCTTCCCTGAATTATTAGTACTTCTCTCCCACCTCCTCCAGTCCAGTTGGCAACTCACCCCCTTCAGACCAGGCTTTATTCCCTCACCATCCCTGCAAAGTCACTCTTGTCAAAGTTACCCACAACCTCCCCCTTGCCAAATCCAGCCACAGTTCTCATCCATCATCCCAACCCCCTGGCCACATTTGACACGGTGACCACACCATTCTTCATGGAACGTTTTCTTCATCTGTCCTCTTAGCCATGATTTCCTTTATGTTTTATCTCCTGCCACACTGTTTACTCTTTCTCAGGCCCATTGGCTGGTTCCTTCTCATCTGCTCAACCTGTGGCTACTGGACTTCTCAAGGGCCCGGTTCTTAGCCCTTCTGTTTTTAACAAAGCAACCAGAGAAAGCTTTAAAAAACTCATTCAAATGTCTCTCCCTTGCTTAAAATCCCTTAAATCCCATAACATTTGGAATGAAATCCAAACCCTTTATTTAGAACTACAAGGCCTTACATAAACTACCCCTTCTAGATTACTCTTTCACTCCCCCCCCCCCATCACTAATCTTCTTGCTCTTCCTTTGAATTATCTTAGTTTACTTCTGCAATGGGGTATTTGTTTCTCCTTCCTGAAATGTTCGTCACCTAGACCTTATCATGAGTTCCCCTCTCACATCATCCAGGTGTCTCCTCAAATATTCTCCTCCTCACAGAAGCCTTCCCTGACTCTTTTTTTTTTTTTTTTAAACAGTCTCACTCTGTTGTCCAGGCTAGAGTGCCGTGGCATCAGCCTAGCTCAAACTCCTGGGCTCAAACAATCCTTTTGCCTCCGCCTCCTGACTAGCTGGGACTACAGGCATGCGCCACCATGCCCGGCTAATTTTTTCTATATATATTTAGTTGGCCAATTAATTTCTTTCTATTTTTTTTAGTAGAGACAGGGTCTCGCTACTGTTCAGGCTGGTTTTGAACTTCTAACCTTAAGCGATCCTCCTGCCTCAGCCTCCCAGAGTGCTAGGATTACAGGCGTGAGCCACCGCGCCCAGCCTTCCCTGACTTTTATCTAAACTAGTGTCCTCCCTTCTCTCATCCCTTCTCTGTTCCCTTTGTGCTTTGCCTAATTCACAGAACATATCTCTGTCTGACACTGTATATTTATTTATTTGCTGTTAATGAGAAGTAATATGATAGAGTGATTAAACCCATAGACTCTGAATCCCGCAATCCTGGATACAGCCACTTGCTAGCTCTTTGACCTTAAACAAGTTACTTAACTTCTCTTTTCCTCAGTATCTTAATCCTTAAAATGGGGGTGTTGTTTAACATTTACAGGTAGTTACAAAGTAAAATGAGTTAAAATATATAACATGCTTAAAATAAGCATTTCACTTGGTGAGTGTTATATAAATGATAGGTATTGGTGTTATTATTTTTTTTATTATTTGCAACTTGCATTGGAAAATAAGCTTCAAGAGGATGACTGCTTTGTCATTCTTGTGCATCATTGTTTTTCTAACCACTGAAGCGGTGCTTGGTTCATTGTATAACTCTCAATGTCCACTTTTTGAATGACCAAATGAATGACTTGCCACTAATTGGACTTAGTCTCAGCATACACTCAAATTGTACTCGTGGCCTGAAAACAAAATAGCTTCGAGAACGGCCTGTACTAGTCACAAAGGTTAGTCTGTCAAGAACAAGAAGTGACTTGGAATTCTTGTAAAATAAAACATCCACATCTGTTCTCGCTCTCAGTAGGTTTTAGTGACCTTCCAATTAGATTGGTTTGTGTTAAGACCTTTTAGCTCATATGAACATCGTGGAGAGAATAGGAAGGTAGGGAGTGATTGAACTGAACTAGGAGATAGCAGTGGTAAGTTAAAAAAGGACTAGCTTTGTTCATCCAAGAAAGAAGAGAGCAGAAAAATAAATGAATGGTAGAATTAGAATTGGGGTTTGAATGTTTAGCTTTATCTCCTTGTTTTTATAATCATTTAAAAATTCTTTGGAAAATTGTTTCTTAATATTTTCTATTGGGAATTGAGGTTTCATTTTTACCTAGCTGGCCAGATCCATCTGGATCAGTGAGTTATCCTCAAGATGAAGACATGGCCTCCTTAGAGAAAGCTTTGGCATGCCTGAGATTTTTAGAATATCCTATAAAATTACTAAAATGCAACCAATTATAATTTAGAAAAGCATTCCTATAAGAGAAATACTCATTGGTTGTTACTAATGAGATGTTACCTATGGAGTCCAGGTATCACTGTAGTCCTCTCAAAAATGGGTGCTAGATTTTCATTTATATTTTGATAGACTAAAATAAATCAGTGGCTTCCTAATCACTATCAAAGTTATAATAGGTTTACCTTAGCTATGTGCTATAAATCATTTGGCCAACTATGAATGAAAATAATGCATTTAATTTGACCAATCACCTTCACCTATTCTCCATGGCATCCCAACTGAAGGATGCTGAATCATGAACCCATTCTCAGAAGTTGCTGTAGGACTTTAATACATCCATTTTGTTGGCTGCCAAGCGTTTTAGGCCTTCGCAAAACTATAGAAAGTTATAGTGCAATGGAAATTTGAAACTAACTTCCACATGTGCCACAACCTGAAATATGTTTAGAATGTTTTTCAAAAGGAGAAAGAATTTAAAAGTGTATTCTTACTGGTCTTACTTTGGAATTTTTGCTTAATTTTTAAAAATAATTTAACCTGAATTACTGAGAATATTTAGATAGAATGCAAAGGTTTCTGTATTTTTTATAAAATTTAAACAGATTTGCTGTTGAATACTTAACTGAAAAAGAGCACGCACTGTTTTTTAGTTTCTTGTATTAATGAAGACATTCAGTATATAATGAGGCTTTGACAGTGGCGGCCCTGCCATATGGGGACATAAACTCCTATAGCTATGGAATATCAGTGAGATCGTTTTCTGTCAATTACTGTTTTGGAGTCCAAGTGATGGCAGTTGGCAATGTTTGAACAGATAATGTCATTGTTTCTGTTTTAGTCTAACTGCCCATCTGTTGCTTTAACTTTATGCAGTCATTTCTGATAGAATGAAGCCTACATTGCTGGCTTTAGTATTTCTATATAAAATTTTTCTTAATATCATTTAGTTCTGAACTCTTGATGAGATAGACCACAAGTAAAGTTATTAAAAGTGAAAACTGGCAAAAAAAAAAAAAAAGACACCTTGTACATGTTTCTGATGTTCCATTGATGTCATCAAGTTCACTATGCCGCTGTCCTTCAATTCTGTCACCACTACCCTTGTCACAGGTTTTAATTGTCCTAGTGGCAGAGGTAAAGCTCTCACCTGGTCATTTTACTTTGCGTTATTTGGAACACTGGATGTGAGTGGCTGACCTGTTTTTCCTTAGGAGCTTCTCAGACCTCTGCTTCTATGGCAACATGACAATGTGGTCATGTCTTCCTCTCTTTACCTGCCAGTCCCTGGACTCTTTACAATTTCCACCACAGCATCCTGGACTCTGCACACTTCTTCCTCTTCTTAACCAGACACTCTGCAAAGCTCCTTCTTGTAGGTATCCTCTACTACCTATAAGCACATCTCTTTATCAAAAACCCACTTGTCTTTTACCCTCTGTTTTGTGCAATCCTTATCTTACAATCTCTTTATTGTATCTTGACCTTTGATAACTCCATGACAACTTAAAATAATTGAGAAGTTAACCTCATTATTTATTTGTGCTTCTTCTGAGGTTACTGCTCCTTTGTTCAAATATTCTCTTAAAAACTCAGAATGTCAAAACCTAGAATTTACTCTGAGACTTAAATTCAGTCTATCACTATCCTTACTATCAGTGTAAAAAAGGGTATAATTTTGTTTTTTCAGTGCTTTTCCGGGATAATCCAAGTTCATAGATAATTTAAATATTTACTTTGAATGTCCCATTCCCCCATTATATGATGTCCATTTCTACTTATTTCATTTTTTAGTCACATAAACATATACCATTTCCAAGGAGATTTGAAAATTAAAGTAGTTTCATCAACTTCGGCTGTAGTATGAATTTTCTTTAAAAAGTTTATAGGACTTTTTTATTAAATTATTTTAGTATTTTTTTTTAAATGTGTTTTTCTTCTAATTTTTAAAATGTTTAACTTTACAGTCCAGAAATATTTGATAAATGAGTTTAAATAAGGTTATATGTCCCATAAAAATAAATTAGGACTTGTTAATTTCAACATACATATATACTGATCACTGATCATTCTGGCCTATTAAATTTGCAACTTGTTTAGAGGTGCACAGCATGCCCATGAACATAAAATTAAAAGTTCACTTATAACACTAGTACAGTGACCAACCATTCTGGTTTGCCCCAGGACTGAAGGGGTTACTTGGATGCAGGAATATCAGTTTTAAAACCAGTACAGTGCAAGGCACACTGGGACGAGATGACCACTGCAACCATTAGTTATATTGCCCTTAGAATGGAACCGCTGGCAATTCTACCAGATTAAAAGTACTTTAAGGGTTTATTTTGTAGATTACTTACATTTAAACCTATACATATAAATATCAATTATATTGTTAACCCAGAATATATTTATTCTAATTATTTAAAAATAATCTTACTATCTATATGTGACTTAGTTTTAAATTATATGTGTATAAGAAGTAAGTCAAGTTTTAAAAAAAGTCACATTTTCTCTACATAAGCTTATTAATAACATGTGAGACCCTGTCCATTTATTCATTCACATAATCTATATTTATTAAGCAGATACCGTTTGCCTCACATAAAACACTAAGAACTGTAGCTATAATTATTAACATGATTATGACCACTCCAGAAAATCCCAGCACTTACTGGATTTCTGTTAGTAATTTGGGGTCCAATTCGAGGTTTTATAAGTGCCCAAACATCTATATAATTGCTGTCTGGTTGGTGTCTCATTGTCCTTGAGAACCCTTGTTCTATTATTCCCTGGAATTAAAGTATGTGACAAATGTTTTATCAGATTAACTCATCTCTGGTAGTTAATTCCTGTGACTGTTTTGCTGGTTGTTCATCTATTATGTAAGCCCCAGATCCTTTTCATTAACTCTGTGAGAGAAGTATTTATTTACAATTGCCGAACTGTACTCCAGGATTAAGCCCATAATAGTAGCACGTTGACTGCAGTGCCACTGAGGATGGAGGCAGAAACAGACCACAGACTTCACCTTGAAGTGTAGCCTAAGAATCGGCCATATGCTGACTCTGGATTGATAAACTGAGTCATTAAAAAGGGATCCTGGAAGACTCACCTTTGAGGAAATAATAAATTCTCAGATGTCACTGGTTGCAGCTCACAATGCCACTTGAGCACCAGAAATCGGTTGCTGCTTTGAGGAAACCCAGCACCTAAAAGTCCTGACATACAGCAGGAGGTCAATATGATTATGTTGTATAGATGTTGTATTGTTGCAGTTAATGTCCGAAATGGGAAGCAGGAGCCATTCCCCTCAACTCCATATTCTATATTTTATGATTCAGCACTGAATTAAATATTATCTTCAAATATTTTACTCTACATCTTTTTTCTAGTTTCTCTAACTGGACTTTTAAGTTCTTTATGGGCTAAAACTATGACTTACACTTCCTTGTCTCTCTGCATGGTTTAGGCCAGGAGTGGAGAACTTTCGGCCTTAAGGCCACATGCAACCTTCTAGGTCCTTAAGTGCGGCCTTTTCACTGAATTCAGATTTTACAGAGCAAATCATTTTATTATAATTAATACATTTTTGTTTGTCTTTTATATTTTTATTTCATTTTTAAAGTGAATGTATTTTAAATAACAAAGAATAAAATAAGTTTCAATGAAATAATCCTCCCAGATTGAAAGGCACAATTAGAACATCAGTAAACCATAAGGGCTAAATTGACGGCTGCTACACTCATGATTTAGTTCTAACTTCCCCCGCCTGACTAGCATCACTACTGCACAAGGCTAGTTGGCTAGAGTTTATGGGGTCCTAGTACGCCAGTCTGTTATCAGCTTTTGACAATGGTGCATCGTGTTTCTGTTTGAAGTGGAATTTGTGAATAGTTGCACAGCTCGACAGTATTTTTTAATTCTCTCTGCTTAATGGCCCATCATGTCAAAGATGAACAAGGGAACGCTGAAGGAAGAATACAGATTTTTAAATGAGGATTAGGGATTGCAATATTATCTTGTTTCTTTCTGCTAAAGATAAGATTATTTGCTTGCTTTGCAATACGGCAATATCAACATTAAAGAAATTCAGTGCTCACCAGTATTATATTAATGACACTCATAAGGACCACAGATATTTTAAACTAGAGGGAGAGGTGAAAAAGATTGTATTGCAGAAATTAAAAGATGAAAAGCAAAAGCAAAGCAAAGACAATTTTTTCAAGCAGCAATACAACCTGGAAATAATGCCAGTGAAGCAACTATTTTATAAGTTTATAAAGTAGCTTACATACTTGGGGGAAAAGGGAAGCCATTCAGTTATGTAGAAATTGTGAAAGAACGCATTGTCGAAGTTGTAGGATGCTTAGACCCCAATAACATTTCAAAGTACAAACAACTGCCTCTTTCAAGGAGACCATAGGTGATTGACAGCATGAATTAGCCTTCAAATTAACAGAACAACTTCATACAATACTTCAAAAGGAAAATATGTATGATTCAATCACTTTAGATGAATCAACTGATACTACTGACTCAGGGCAGGTTTTATACTTCATTCAGGTCATACTAGATATTCTTTGCTACAAAGAATTACTTTGGGAACTCTTGCAAACAGAACATGGGAAATAGATATCTTCAACAACTTTCAAGATAAATGTCGTGAAGTTGCACTGAATTTGGTAAATTTAGTGAGTGTATGCACCTTCCATGACAGGGAAACATGAAGATTTTATTGCACAGATAAAAAAAAAAGTGTTAACACATCCAGATGCTTTCATTTCTTCTCATTGTATCTTGCCTCAGCAAAATCTCTGTGTGAAAGCTACTATTTTAAGTGACACTTTGCAACAAGTTATAAGTATTGTTAACTACATTCCTGCAGATGCAATAATGCATGATCAGTTTTGTAACATGCTAAAGTTGAACAGTGAAGTATTCAGGGTGGATTTGCCTAAAGTGTATTGGCTGTCACAGGGACAGGTGTTAGTCAAAAGTTTATCTCTGCATAAACAGATAGTTAAATTTGATGAAGAACAGAATCATCAATGTGAATTATCAAAAGATTTCTGTAGAAATGCAGCATTTCTATGTCATATCATGTCAAATCAAAATGATTTGAATATTTCTTTGTAAGGTAAACCTAAGTCTATATTATGATATGTGGCAAAAAATCCAAGCATTTTGAAAAAAGCTTTCTTTTTTCAAAGCACTTCTTCGAAAGAAAATTTTGGATGAACATTTTTCCCAGTTAACAAAGGTCATTGATGAGCAGGATGATACATGCAAATCATTTGAAGGATATGCAGCTGTTATAGACCTATTAATTGGAAAATACAATGAAAGTTTCACTGACTTTGAGAATCATGACATCACACTCAAGCATTTCAGCGTCACTTAGTTGATATCACGAAGGCACCTAAAGAACTACAGATGGAATTGATTGAGCTCTCAGTAGATGACATTTGAAAGCCATTGTTTGATGCTAAGAAAATCCAATTGAAATATGGAAAAATGCAGTAGAATACCCCTACCTTTAGCAACATGCTGGATAAATGCTTTCTAGCTTTTCAGCCACTTATTGTGAATCTATTAATAGGTTCTCCTACCTAACCCAAATCAAGATCCCCTTAAGGTTACAAATGATTGATACTCCTCTAGAGCAGGGGTCCCCAACCATTTTGGCATCAGGGACCAGTTTCATGGAAAACAGTTTTTCCATAGACTAAGGTGGGGAGGAGGGGGATGGTTTTAGGATGATTCAAGTGCATTATATTTATTGTGCAGTCAAACCTCTCTGCTAATAGTAATCTGTATTTGCATCTCTCCCCAGTGTTAGCACTACCACCTCAGCTCCACCTCAGATCATCAGGCATTAGATTCTCATAAGGGGCATGCAACCTAGATCCCTTGCATGTGCAGTGTACAGTAGGGTTTGAGTGCCTCCGCTGATCGGACAGGAGGTGGAGCTTAAGCGATGGGGAGCTGCTGTAAATACAGATGAAGCTTCCCTCCCTTGCCTGCTGTTCACCTCCCACTGTGCAACCTGGTTCCTAACAGGCCATGGATCAGAACTGGTCCATGTCGCAGGGGTTGGGAACCACAGATCTAGAGGATCAACTGAAACTACAGACCTCCATGCTGCAACCAAATATTCAAATGCTTTCCAACAAAAAGCAGGCACAACAAAGTCATTAAAAGGTTAACTTTAACACATTGGCTGCCACACTAGAAAAAAAAATTTTCCTTGGGGCCATGGTGTTTTATTACAAAAACAAAATAAAAACTTTGAAAACAAAACAATCCTTTCTAATTTAATGAAAAATTTATTATTTTTTATTGTTTTCTGTGCATGAGTTATAAGTTCTCACAGCTCCCATGGTGAAGAGATATGTGAGTTACATATGTTTCATGAGGTGCCAGGCTCAAAGCTAATGTGAATTAAATACAACTCACATGGCAGTTAATGTGTTAAAATTAATAAAGTTAGCATTTTTTAAAACTATTAAGTACACTGTAGTTAGATTTTTATAAAATAATGTACATTTTTAAGTATATCTAATTGATGTTTATTGAATGCGGCCTTATTTGATTACAGATAAATTAATGCAGACTTCCAGCATGAAAAGGATCCCCACCCTTGACTTAGGCCAATGACAAGACCCTTGAAAAAAATACATTGAATTTATAGTGACATGTATGAATGTGAAACACTGACACTTTTTGACTGATAGGCTAATTGAATCTCTAAACATGACATGAGTTTGAAAAGGAGAATATGTGAATTAATGTGATTTTAAGTTAATTTTCCTCTTCATCTCAAAGGATCCTTGTAGTGAAGCCCTGGTAGAGTAAGATTTCATAATGGTGATTGATGTCATAGGGTAAGAATTTGATGGATTCAAGTGATTATTTACCTGGAATATGTTTATTTGGTAATCATCATCTATTTTATTTGGACAGGGCATCAATACATCAATTAACAGTAGAAAAAGACACCCTTTACTCTTATCTGAAGCATAGCCCACATTGCCTCCTATGCACTTTAACATAGGAGGGAATTGCCTTGTGATTTTTATAATCATGTTTATAAAATAAACTTTACTGATTAGAAATATAGAAAAACTATCTTCATGTCTTTCTTCAAAGAAAGCAAACAATCATCAAAAAACATCCCCCAGGGTTATATGAGACAAAGCCACCCCAGGTGTATCCTCTCAACGACCTGTTAAACGGATCCCATGAGGAAGGCAGAAGACACAGCAAAACTGCAAGTTCCATTTTTTCTAATAACAGACCCTTAGAAATTCTGAGATTCTAACAGGCGGACCCAGGTGTGGAAACAAGCTGGAGTTCAAAAGCAAGTTGAACTCAGCTCTGCTGTGAAAATATTTTCATTTTTAGGTAACTTGCCAAGGATGAATAAAGTGTTTTGGAACAGTAGCTGACCTGTAATCTTAGCCTAGTCCTCACCCACTATATGAAACAGTACTTAGACTGAGAAAGAATCAGTTAAAATCAACCCAGGCTTCTGTGTTGTTTTCTTTTTTAATTTGTTTGTTTTGTTTATTCCTTCTTCCTCCGCCTATCTTTGCCTTTATTGTTCTCCTTTGGTTTTACAGGCTCTTGCCAACCTCAAAGAAATAACCAGGAATGCTAGCATTGATTAATAGTTTTGCCATCAGTTTCCTGGTGTGAGTCCCAGATCACTCTCATTATTTACTCAAGCGTTTCTTTATGGCAATGTTAGATGTCAGCAAATGGCCCTCTTATAATTGACATTCTGAAAGAAGCACAGTTGTTCTTTTAACTAAAAAGGCAACATTTAGTACCTGCAGTGAAGATGAATTCATACATGCCGACATCCATTTGTCTTTTTTCTTTTGGGGGAATAGATTGCCCTCAAAAACAAGAGAAATGTTATGATTAGATATTTTAAGAAAAAGGTCAAGATTATATGTTCTACTTATCTCAAACAACATCAGTCTTCTAGTTTAATTGCACCAGAATGCATTACTGTAGTCTTGAAATAAATGTTTATCACAATAGTGATTTTATTTTAGGTAAGATGGGTATTTAAATGGGTAGTAGATGAAACCAAAGATTTTTTAAATGGCTTGTTATTTTAAACAGGGTAGGTCTGTTTCATCTTGTGGTCTACTTCATCCTGATTTCTAATAGGAAGAAAGAAAATGAAGATTTCTTCATCCATTTTCCAAGTAGTAAATTTCCAGTGGTAGATATTCATAAGTTGTACATTAGCAAGCTGAACTTTAAGAGAGGAGGTTAAGGGCTTTTTTTCAGCATCAGTGATGGACATTTTAAACATTGAGACAGCATTTATGGGCTTGCTTCTTATTTTAAAAATAACCCTCAATATAAAATTTATTCTTTTGTACCTGTTAACATATTGATTTAATGCCTACCCTTTTTGTTCTTAATTGATTACAAATCTGTCTTCTATCTTTACTAGGTTATAATCACCTTGATGTCTGTAACTGTAACTTACTCATTTCCATGTTTATAAAAACCTGGCTTGGGACTTATTTCATGGGCATTCAATAAATAATTGTTGAGTATATTCTGACTCCTGCTATTCTGTTGTCATTTTTATTGGTAGTGTTTTGATTGTTTCCATAATATAAAATATTATAACAGTTTTGCATCTTTTGTACCAGTATCTAGAATTAAAATATGTCAGGTAAAGAAGTTACATAGTGAAAAGAACTTGGCATTTGAAAACAGAGAGATTTGAATCAGGCAATCTGGTAGTTTAGTCAGTGTTTTATAAATTGTGTAAAGGATAACTTGGTGGGGTACATAAAATATAATTTTTAAAAGGAAATAGACTAAGAAAACAAAGAATTTTATATTGTTTCAAGAATCTTTTTTGTTTCAGTTATATATAGAGACTTTTATAGAGAGAAAGACATACATCTGTGTGTGTGTGTGTGTGTGTAAAACTGGGCCACAATGTAAAATGTAGGTAGTCATCAAAAGAGCTTAAAAAATACTGAACTCTGGGCCAGGCGTGGTGGGACTACACCTGTAATCCTAGCACTCTGGGAGGCCGAGGTGGGAGGACCGTTTGAGCTCAGGAGTTCAAAATCAGCCTGAGCAAGAGCGAGACCCCATCTCTACTAAAAATAGAAAGAAATTAATTGGCCAACTAAAATATATAGAAAAACTTAGCCGGGCATGGTGGTGCATGCCTGTAGTCCCAGCTACTTAGGAGGCTGAGGCAGAAGGATTGCTTGAGCCCCGGAGTTTGAGGTTGCTGTGAGCTAGGCTGACGCCAAGGCACTCTAGCCCAGGCAACAGAGTGAGACTCTGTCTCAAAAAAAAAAAATATTGAACTTTGGATATTTGAATGTTACTAATAATTCTGAACCTCACATTCTTCATCTGCAAATGGGGTTAAGAATAACTATTTTGAAGGTTTTTTATGAGGATTAAGGGCAGTAATATATGCAAAGTACCTCATACAACATCTGATATATATATAGAAGACAAGCAAAAGAGGTTGCCTTTTGCCAAAATTAATCCATTTAAAATTTAATTGATTAAGACCCTTTTAAGTATACACAGAATTGCATCAAGACTTTAAATTCATTAAACTAATTTTTAAAATACTTTCTGATTTGAAAGATGATGATTTTTAAAAATTTATCAATAAGGACATTGCTTAATTAATTCACTTTGTTTACTGAGTTTTCTTTGAGGTCATTGCTTTTTAATTCAGTGGTTTTTAATTTACTCATCCATTCACTCAAGTAATATTTTTAGAAGTTGGAATACATCCAAAGAAACATGACAGAAATTTTTAGGAGAATCCAAACTTGTCCTATGAAGAACAGTTAAAGAATCTGGTGAAAGCTGATGGAAAAGAATATGCAGGATGATACTGATTTCATGTATTAAAAGGATTGCCTCATACCAGAAAGATTAAAGGCATGTGTTCTTGGCAGAAGGAAGAATGAAGACAATTTATTGGAAGTTACGGGACAATAGATTTCAGCTCAAAATAAGAAACAAGGAATTATACCTGAGACTTGTTTTAAAACATTATAGTTACCTCAAAAAGTATGTTCCTCTGAGAAAGCAGGGTGGGTGTGGTTGGATTTGATATTATATAAATTATCTTTTACCTTGAAGATTCTGTGATTTTTAGACAAGCTTTCTTGGGCCAGGCATCCTGATAAGCCATATAATAAACTTTTGTTTGACACTGAAAAGCCCCATGTGACATATGCAAATAAGATATTTTTTGCATAAATGAACCTTAAAATTGAGTCCAGAAGAAGATGCTAAGGATCTTGCATATTTTATCTATGAGAGAATCTATGGATTTATCAGGTTGCTTATCAGTGACTTTATTCTGAATTTCTTGCTTTTTCATTTATTTCATTTGCCTTGAGTGTTTAGAAACACAAGTAGAAATCTGTCCATTTGATCATTTTTAGAAGTTCCAGGTGTAAATCTTAGTGCAAATATAGACAAGATTAGGGAATGTGAGCATGGGAACACTTATAAGAAAGAAGAAAACTTAGGATGGTGGCTGAAAGAGAACAGTAACTATTTTTAGAAAGAGGATGATTAGTATCACCAAGAAGCAAACCCAAAAAGAGGAATATGATGATTATAGGGGAAGATTTATCTGTAGCTTTGGGGAATGCTTTCAGTGGCTTTAGATCTTGTTGAGAAAATAAGCATAACTTAAAAGATATCCTAGATTGTAATGGAGTTTTAGCACCTGAAAAGTGACCCCCTCACCTCTGAAGCAATTTATAGATGAGGAATCTGAACTGCAAAGTTGGTGAACTGATTGTCTAAGTAGTGTAGAGCTAGGATCAAAACATATGCTTCTTGACGTCAAATCCACAATCCACCAGTATTGATGAATTACTGTCCTAAAACATTTCCCTTGCATCTGATGGCCCCAGGTAGCTGAACCTTTTCTCTCAGGTATTTTAGCCATGGGTTGTAATTAGGTCTAGAATCTTCCATTTCTCACTATCAGTAGTAATGAAGAGTAGCTTTGTCTGAACAAATTATTCTGCATGAGGCCTTAGGGATTTTCTCATTCAGAATTTTCCAAATGTTATTTTAACAGTGAAGCCCTTTCTTCAAATAGTATTTATGTGGGAGGAGCTTAATATATAAAGCAGATTTTTTAAAAAGGTAGATGATCTAGTTGAAATGAGTATTAGAAAACTTGGACCACTGCCTACTCCTACCTCTCACTCCACCGCCATACAACCTCTAGGCTTCCAAGAAGTACCATAATTTAAAAAAAAATCTAATTTATTACCTTTGTTTTACAACCAAGTCTTCCTTAAATGCAGAGGAAAGAGAAAATTAATTTAGGACATCCTAGGAGAAAATTTATTTTGTGTAATATGGCCCTTAGCAGGGGATTGCAGTGAGCATGACTCCAGGGGAATCCAGGGGATGGGAAGATGTAAGTAAATATGAGGAAATTGGCCCTTATGCTGCTCAAAACAGACATAAATATTAATCAATTTAAGAGTATAACTGACCCATCATTTCTAATACTTTTCCCAAAGAAAACAAAATCTGTGAAAATAGACATATTTCTCTGAATATAAATAACCGTGAGTGCTGATGTGAAATAATTTCGTGTAGATGCCTTGTAAGGTCTGCAGCAATGGCTTTTTTCCAGGGAATTCTGCAAAATAGTAAGTGGTTTGGACAAGCCACCCTGTAATCTGATAGGATAGTGTCTTTAAAAGAAGAGACTGGTTTTCCTTTTCATGGATTTTCTGGAAATCAGCTGGAGCCTCCAGCCCCTTCCCAGGAGGAGGTTCAGTGATCTCTGGATAAAGGAAATAGAAGAGGGGCCAAGAACAAGCAATCATGATTTATATAGTTACCCATCGGAGAACTTAGTCCCAAGGCCAGGTTTGGTTGCTACTGATGTTTTTAATGACTACATTGCCAGTGAGCTCATGTCTTATAATTTCCTGTGTCCTGAGGCTCCCTCAAGGTGGTGGCATGTTTCTAACCTGCTTCAATGCTTTTTCCGTCCTGAATTCATGAATGAACGTTTAATATTATCTGCTGTGTCCTTGCCTGAAGACTCTTCATCCCCAGTACCATTGACTATCTTAGCACATGAAGGTAACTCTCCTTCAGGAAGAAAATAAGTCTGTGTGCCAGTGGTGCCAATCACGAGCACGTTTTTCTTCAAATCAATGGAACATTGATGTCTCTTGAGCATGTCTAGGCCTAGAAGCATATCCATGGGCTGCTCTTCCAGTATAGAGAAAGAGCATTGTAAGAAATCACCTTCAATTTGAATCTGAGCTAGATGAACACGGCCAATAATTCTCTGCGTGCCCACACCTTTAGCAACCCCAGCCCATCGTCGATCCACCAGCCTCATGATGTTACATCTCTCAGCACAAGCTTGGCTCATAATGGTCATCTGAGCACCCGAGTCAACAAAAGCCTTCAGAGGATGTCCATTCACTTTGCAGTTAATGTAGAGCATGGCCACTTGACCAAAACTCTCAGGAGCCTCTTCCATGGCTATGTTCATGTTTTCTTCAATGTTTTGTTGCCGGATTTCTTCTTCTATTTTGGCCTGAGCTTCCAGATCAAATGGGTCAGCAGAGAAGAGGCGAATCCTCTCTTGTTCTCTCAAAGTCCTTTCCGTTTGCTGCTCCATCAGGACCTGAGAAAACGTCTCAAGGTTCCCGCTGAGCAGAGCTTCTGCCAAGCGGGGGTTGCGTTCCTTCAGCAGGGACAGGTCGTGTGGGTTGGACAGCAGCATGCTGCGGATCAGGGTGGGGCTGTCCAGACCTTGAGAAGGTGTCGCCTTCTCTCCGCTGGCCAGGCCGTGGGACTGCTGCGCTGGTGGGGCGCGCTGCTGCTGCTGCTGCTGCTGCTGCTTCTGCTGCTGCTGCTGCTTCTGCTGCTGCTGCTGCTGCTGCTGCTGCTGCTGCTGCTGCTGCCGCGAGCTCGACGTCCCGGGCACAGCAATGCCACTGAAATCTATTCGGGGCTGCTTCGGGGTTCGTCCTGGAGGCCGAGGTCCCACATTATCCTTCTCAAGTAAAACAACTACATCGCCAGTTTTGAGGCCATAGGAGTCCAGGGAGCAGCTGTCGTCAGTGAGGAGTTGCTCCATGTGGATGAGCTGCATGTCTTTAGCGGAGACTCCGGACTCCAGCTCGCAGAGGGCCCGGAAGTTGCGGAGTTCAAAGTCAGGGCTGACCTGGAGGGTGAAGGCTATCTCGGAGAGGTTCCTCCGCACGCAGTACACGGTGATCAGCATGGCAGGGACCCAGGAGGGCCAGGTGGAGGGGGCATCGGGCGTTCACTGGCTGGCTGGGCTGGTCTCCGCTGGTGGTTCTGCCGCTCCGCACGACGAGGTGTATCCCTGGGGCTCATTCACGTCTCAAAGAGGCGCAGACGCGCACCCGTCTGGGGGCTGCCTCCCAGCCTCGGTGTCAGCTCCTTGGCCCCATGGAGCCTTGAGGCTGCACTCCACGTTCCAAGGTTCATTTGCATGTGTGCTGATTGGAACTTAGAATTCTTATTGCCCTAGAAACAAAGGTACTCGAGGCCATTAGGTTCCCAGGCCAGCCCTTCAAAGCCTATGTAACACATGATAAGGAGATTATTTCAATTCTTTTTAAACAACATATTAACATTCATTTTCTTCACTTTAGAATTATATTCTATGTACTTTTACCTCCCCCCACCCACTGTGAAGGTTTGTTTCCTACATGGCAAGTACCATTCTCTGTGGTTAGTAGGAAAGATAAGTCAGACTTGGTGTCTGCCCTGGAGGAGCTCACCCTCTGGAAGAGGTTAGACAGGTGAATGGGTCAGTGATGATACTAGAAGGAAGTACTTTTACAGACATGTGCAGTGTACCACTACTGTTAGTACTGCCAATAAAACAGAGGATGTTTTTCTAAGGAGGAGACGAGCTAGATGTTAAAGGATGAGCATTTTCCAGGTGAAAAGTGGTTGAGAGTCACTCCAGATGAAAGGAATTGCATGTTACAAAAGCAGGAATTCATGACAAGCCTTGTTCTTTCTAGAGAAAAGTAAGACACTCTGTGCAACAGGGGAAATTTGTACATGAATTCGAGTGGCAGGCTCTAAAACCTGGGAAAAATTGGTTGGGGCCAATTTATAAAAAATCACATGTGAATCCAAGGAGTTTAAATATTATCAGTTAGCAAGAATCCCTCCTTCCAAAAAAAGAAAAAGAAGAAGGAAAAAAAAGAAAGGAAAGGAAATGGAAAACATCTGAAGCAGGTATTTGTGATTTTTTTTTCCAGCCTCTTAAGAAAGAAGCTTCTTGCCACAAGTAGAGGACATACTGTGGCTGGAGGGCCAGTTAGGATGCTTTTTCAATGGTCAAAGAGGGAGCTATTGCTAGAATTTGAAGACCTGAAGAGGACTAAAGCCTAAGCAGTGGGGAGGAAAAGTGTTGCTCCAGTAGAATGGGCAAGATGTGTTTGCCCATTGGATGTGGGGAGGGTCAGAGAAGCTGAGTGTGTGGGTAACACAGAGGGTCTCTACAAGGGGAGACTAAGTAGATGGGCCACTGCCTTGAAAGGATGACTGAGCCAAGCCTTTGAGGTGACCAATTGGACATTGATTCTGTAGTAAAATGCATTGCAGATGCCACCCTGGAGGCCAAACATGCCTCTCTCTGACCCTAGGGCACAGCCACACACACCCCACCACCACATGCACACCCATACCCCAGAGTGGAAGCTCTCAGGGTAAAGGTAAAGAAGTCCTTCAGGCCAGGTGCAGTGGCTCAATCCTATAATTCTAGCACTCTGGGAGGCCAAGGCGGGCGGATTGCTCAAGGTCAGGAGTTTGAAGCTAGCCTGAGCAAGAGCAATACCCCATCTCTACTAAAAATAGAAAGAAATTAATTGGCCAACTAAAAATATATAGAAAAAATTAGCCAGCATGGTGGTGCATGCCTGTAGTCCCAGTTACTCGGGAGATTGAGGCAGGAGGATCGCCTGAGCCCAGGAGTCTAAGGTTGCTGTAAGTTAGGCTGATGCCAAGGCACTCTAGCCTAGGCAACAGAGTGAGACTCTGTCTCAAAAAAAAAAAAAAAAAAAAAAAGAAAGAAAAAGAAGTCCTTCAGGCAAATGATTGGCTAGAAATGCTAAAAAAATATATACTAGTTATTTTTCTCTGTATTTCATAAAGTGTTTCATACTTTAAAAAGCTTGTGCTTCCCCGGCTTAGTCCTCCCAGGTCTGCCTACTTTATAAATTTTTGTCTCTATTTATCCATTAACCAGGATAGATAACATCATCTGCCTGGTCCCCCCTCCCCCCCAACCCCTTATTTCAAGTGTTGTCAGAAGGCCTGCGCCATTACACCATGATGGAGAGAAGGATGTTGCATCAGCCTAAAGAGTTTTTTTTTTCCTTGGCTTCTTTTCCTCATGTCTTTGTCTCAGATGGAAGACTGTGTCTCACTCATTGTTCTAATTATCGTAATGTTTCCATATTCATATTTATTTATATTAGAAATATTGACTAAATACCCAGTATATGTGAAGCATGTAATAAGTTCTGGAGATACAGACATGAATAATGTGAAATATAGGCTGTATTCTTTAAACAGGGGTCCCCAGCCTATGGTGGGTTGTATAATTATTTCATTATACATTACAATGTAATAATAGAAATAAAGTGCATAATAAATGTAATGTGCTTGAATCATTCCAAAATCATCCCCCCACTACCACAGTCTGGAAAAATTGTCTTCCATGAAAACAGTCCCTAGTGCCAAAAAGGTTGGAGACCACTGCTATAAAAAGCTCACAGTCTAAAAAAGGACACATGTACGCGTACACACACACACACACGCACACATGCACACAAATTGGGAGTAAGAAAGTATCACAGTAGAAGCCTGCACAGCTTAGGAGAAATTAATAATATTTGGAGAACAGATGAAGAAGATGGCAAGATGTTGGGTAGGGAAGGCTTCCTGAAAGAGATGGGCTTAGAAAGATGACAAGGAGTTATCATGCAGGGTGGGCCAGAGAAACAAAGGCTGAGAGAGATGACCTGACTTAGAGCCTTTAACTAGGAGGCATTGCTTCATGATATGAGGATTTTTAGGGGAAAACAATCTAGCATTGTAATCTTTCCCTATTGGTAGAGATCAGTGGCCCTTTGACCCGACAATATTAAGTTATTGAGTTTCTTCTGTGGTTCTTAGTATCCTGGTAAATTTATCAGAGTTCACTAATGGTTTGTCCTGAGTTTGGGAACAACCATCATGTGAAATGTCACATGCAAACTACTCTGCTAAAGAACAGATTGAGAAACCAGTAAGACTTGGATTCAATGTTCCTTTTTCATTTTCCCTGAAGTAGCTTTGTACAGTTTGTTCTTAAAACCGTAATAAGTTGAGATAATCTTAGGGCTTTGGGGTTTTTTATAAATAGTGGATGAAATTATTTTTGTAGAATAAGCTTTTTTTTTTTTTTTGGTAAAGCAAAAATTGAGAGTTCACATTAAAAAATACTAACATCTTTTTATATGTATATATTACTGTCATTTTGATACCGATGTTTGGTTATCTTGCTGTAATTCTTTACTTTGGGTGGCATTTTGCATTTATATACTCTTTACTATTTTACATTTTACTGAGAACACACTCTGGAAAGCAAAAACTCAAGATCTGGCCAAGGAACTCTCATCATTCCATAGATCACAGGATGTCACGATTGGCAGGAATCCTTTGGGTCTTGTTGTCCAGCCGTCCTTCCAGGCCTTAAACCTCAGTTATAAAACAGCTTAGAATCTAAAGAGATAAACACAGTCTCCTGGGGCTGTTTAGGACTTCTGTTTATACATTGTTTGATTCTTTCATTTTACTCAGCACTTTTGGTGATTTAAATATCATATGTGTCATTCTCTTAACTTGGAATTTTAATTTAAAATATCTTCTGAGTACATAATGAACTTAGAGGTCATTATAAGTATATATAAATGATCCTAAACATAATCTTTTATTATACTATAAGCCCTTATCACATAGGCTGTTGAGAAACAGGTGATCTGAATTATATAATAGGTGTTTTATATATATATATATATATGATTAGGTATGTTAATCTAAGTAACTGAAGGTTATTGAAACTTTTCTTGAAGAGTTCTTTGTGAAGTATATTCTCTTACTTTTTGTCTTAGTAAGTACAATGTAAACACATAATTGAATGTTTCCATGATAAGTGAACTCCTGCAGGATCTCAGGGCTATCACTCAGAAATCAATTCTCATTGTATGGCCTAAATGCCCAGAAAATAGAAGATATGGCACTGATTTCATACTGTCCAAGTAAATAACCCCAAAGTTATTTTTTGGAATAAATCTACAATAATACCTTTTATAATTTATGTCTTTCTAAAATGTTAATGCAACAAAAAAAAATCCAGATAATTGATGGTTCCACTTAGTATAGTCAGTTGATATTTAAAATATTATCTATTGCTTTACAAAGTAAAATAAATGTTTTTTTCTGTGAAAAAAATAGAGTACCTGCATAAATGTCATTATGTAACATATACAATAATTAAACCATGTTAAGTAAATATATTTGCTTGCTACATAGGGATCCCCTTATTTAAATGTGTACCTGGTATTACTTTTAAAATGTAATCGAGACTTATTTAGACAGTTAAATCATCACTTGAGTTTTTCAGTGCAATTTAGGAGAGATGCAGAATTTTTAAAACTGTACCCTTAGGTTAAATAGCTAATTTTTCCACTATTCTTTTATTTGCTTTACAGTAATACAATAAATTGTTCCAGAACAGTCATAAATGAATAACGTGTATTTCTTCAGAGAGTTAATTATTTAATAGACACCTTGAAAAATGCTGTAATGAACTGTGGTACATCGGTATGCTGTGCAGCTATTAAAGAACATGTGAACCGTCTTTAAGATATCTTATGTGTTAAAAGCAAAGAATTTTCCGCTAGGGTGGTAAACTGAGTTAAAACAAGAAACTTTACCTCCTACTTCAATCTCAATAGAAATGCTAGATAAAATATTTTTTAAAAAATGTTTCCAAAGCTGGGTTATGGATAGGGGCTTATTTATTGCATATATGTTTAAAGAATTTTCCATAATAAAAAGTCAATATTTACAAAAAAAAAAAAGTGCTATAATGAAAGTTCAAGCTTTTATTAGTGTGTTTGGAATATAAAAATGTATGAAATTTAAAGACTTAGTATTGCCTGTCTTGGAAGTTTAAACACCAGTAAGATAGTAAGATATTTTAAATAAATAGATATATAAACAGATATGCAATTGAAGAAACTCATGAAATATGAGAATTTAGTCTGTATCAATCTGCTTAGAACTGAGCTAGTGGTTTTTCTTCGTTGCAAGGAGCCAGAACACTGGCAAAAGATGCACACGTATAGAAAGGAGGTGGGGGAAAAGAAAGAGAGAGCATGTGCCTGCGAGTTGCAGGACGTTTCCAATTACTTTGAAAGTGCAATTATTAATCAAAGATTGTCATTTTCAGTTGTGAGTCTACCCCCTCAACCCCCTAATCTCTGGAGAACTCTACCACCATGTGAGCACCATAGTGTTAATATACTAGCAATTTGAAGGCAGAGACACCACCTACATGTATGTAGATTCTTCTAAAACCTAGCAAACATTTTACCTCTTGCAGATATTCATTAAACATTAGTCCTCAATGAG